>JAGWCC010001631.1:0-17015 GCA_022651775.1 Drusus annulatus
TTGTTTGACTTATTCCAAAAAATTTTTAAAGTCCGTTTATCGAAGTCCCCAGCGATTTTATCCATCTGGAGTTGTATGGAATTATTTCGGCATTTTTTCAATGCTGTTTTTAAAGGCAGCACGCTTTGCCTTTCTATCCTCCGCGATAGGACCTTCGTGTGGTCTCCCCATTTTTGATCCAAATATTCATCGCTTGTCTGGATTCTTCGTATTTACCCGCTACATAGTCATTCCATCCACAGACTTGCTTATATTTTTGGGTGACTCTTTCTCCGAATGCTGAAATAGCAGTGTTTCGTAGCGCGTCTACTATATTCTCGTATAGGTCTTCTATTTGGGCGTCTGTAGGGTTGCCACTATCAATATAAATAATATTTTTTTTCCATGACCTTACGTAGATTTTTTGCGAGCATACATTGTATTTTTCGATATCGCGTATATTTTTCGGATTCCATGTAGCTGAATCCCTTATCATAGGAGCTGTTTCAATTTACTAATGGAAGATTCTACATCTGATTCATCTATATGACTTTATCAATGTTTTGGGCTCCTCCACATTGAACTTGGCAGCAGAATTACTATATACGGATTGGAAATGGGTCGCAAATACATTGGCTTCGTCCGCTCCTCTAATTTTCCGATCACCATGCATCATGATGTCCGTTATACCACCATCCTTGCGAAGTGATTTGACGTAGTTCCAAAATGACTTAGGATCATGCCTGATATCGCGCTCTATAGAATTGACATACGTTCGAAATGCCACATGAACATTACGCCTAACGACTGTTCTGAGTTTACTGAACATTTCATACTCACATCGATCGCCAGAAGGTATCCATTTCTTATGGTGAGCATGTTTTACTTCAATATTCGCGATGGTATCCCTAGAGAACCACTTCGGATATCTAGGTCCACCTCTACTGGGAGGTTTCCTGAGGAAGCAAGCATCAAAAACATTACATATACATACATAAAAATGGTGTAGCGCCTCATTGACGGTGTCGAAGTTACAAAGCTCTTGCCAGTCCAATTGGCTCATCATAAGGTAGATTTTGTCAAAATCACCTCTATCAAAGATCCACCCACGCAAAGTGTCACCGATAATTTTAGGAACTTTGGTAGCCTTCGAAGGCTTTTACAAGAATACCGGAACTCTAATGCAGGGTGATATTCGTCCTCATAAACGAGGGAGAAATTGCTGTGTATGATATTTAACTCAATATTACACAAAATAAGGTCCAATATCCTTGATTCAGAGTTAGGAACTAAATTATTCTGGGAGAGCCCAAATACTTCGCATAAAAAAATTAAGTCAAGCTCGACATCTTTGCTATTATTCGCGGAATGAATGTTGAAATCTCCCAAAATATTCACGTTCTTACCTCCGATAAGATCTACCTTTTCGTGTTATTTGTCAAAAAAAAGTTGAAATCTTTCCAGAAATTATGCTGGAGGAAAATAGACAATACATGTAAATGTAACCGAGAGTTCTACGGTAATTTTTACCCACAAGTCTTCGATACCAGCATCTAGAACGGGGATGTGTTCAGCCTTAAACTTGGTTTTGATAGCCAAAAGACAGCCACCGCCTTTTCTGCGGCCACTACCATCATCTTTGTCTTTCCTGAATACGTGGTTATTGCCGTCGAATAACTCTGAGTTAAACACATTAGAGTTTAGCCAAGTCTCTGTGAGTCCTATTACATCAAAATTGTTTAAAATAATGAACATTTAGTTTTTAATCCTCTAACCTTTTGGTAAAAGAAATGTAAACTGGTACTTTGTCAACTGTGTTTAACAATCGGAAGTCGTGGAGTTACAACTTTATTAACCCATTCTTTCAAAAATGAGTGTTTCGGCCAATGTTTCGATTGCAATAAGTCTGCTTCTGCAGATCCAGGAATACCGATTTTAAATGAAGCATATTCCCCCTTCGTTTTGATTTTTGACACCTTGAATGAGGAGGTGCTCACAGATGAAATATTTTTTACATATATCATCATGTCGTCAAGCGAGGTATCGGGGTGCAAGGGATAGAGGTGAAAGTATTTCAAATCTTCACGATTCCCTTGACTTCCTCGTACTGCGATGGGACGCCTTTTCCGGTTGATTACGGTCCAAGGTTGGCTTCCCGAAGTTTGATCTGAGAGCGGTACATCTATAATAGTTCTATCAGACGAGGGCAGTGGATCACTATTGGATGGAATAGAAGCGGCGCAAGTAGAGGCGGTAGAAATAGACGATGAAGCAGCGGCCTTGGCAGGGGCTCATCCCTCTTCTGGTGAGCCACTGGTGATTTTTCCTTGAAGAAAGCTTTAAGCAGCCTGCGAGCGGATAATTTTACCACCAGTATATGACGCTGCAGCGGCTTCGAGGGCGGGAGTCGGCTTAGCGGGCTTAATGTCGCGCGGTGCGGCCGCAACGGCGAGTGAGGCAGCCGGCCGAGCCGAGCCGGCAATGGCGAGCGGCAGCGGGAGCGTTACGGCGGTGGCCGGGGAAGGCGGCGGGGAGGCGGGGGCGGCGGCGGGCAGCGTACGAGTGGGTCAGTAGCAATCGCTGCGGTAGCTGGTTGGTTGCGTATGTCGCTCACACATGTACATGCACACGTTACGCAGTTTTTCGGACTACCGACACAATTCACCGACGTTTGAATAAGATCTTTCATGGTTTCAGCTAACCTGAGAAACAATCGATCTTCTTTGAAAGGACATCGATAGCCTTCTTCAGGGAAAAGTGCTTTGCTATCCCGACCCCTCACTTTGGCACGCAAAGTGATGGGAGTTTTCTTTTTTATTTCTTATCTTACATTAACAATTGTTCGTGCGCAACCCGTCCAAGCTATTCAGTCCGACATGAAAACAAACTTTCAGATCGATCAGAGCGACGACGCCTGAGAAAAGTGCTTTGCTATCCCGCCCCTCACTTTGGCGCGCAAAGTGATAGGTTTTTTTTTATTTAAACTAACATTAACAATTGTTCGTGCGCAACCCGTCCAAACTATTCAGTCCGACATGAAAACAAACTTTCAGATCGATCGGAGCGACGACGCCTGAGAAAAGTGCTTTGCTATCCCGACCCCTCACTTTGGCGCGCAAAGTGATAGGAGTTTTTTATTTTTTTTTTTTTTAAGGTTACATCAACAATTGTTCGTGCGCAACCCGTCCAAACTATTCAGTCCGACATGAAAACAAACTTTCAGATCGATCGGAGCGACGACGCCTGAGAAAAGTGCTTTGCTATCCCGACCCCTCACTTTGGCGCGCAAAGTGATAGGAGTTTTTTATTTTTTTTTCTAAGGTTACCCGTCCAAACTATTCAGTCCGACATGAAAACAAACTTTCAGATCGATCGGAGCGACGACGCCTGAGAAAAGTGCTTTGCTATCCCGACCCCTCACTTTGGCGCGCAAAGTGATAGGTTTTTTTTATTTTTTTTTTTTTCTAAGGTTTCATCAACAATTGTTCGTGCGCAACCCGTCCAAACTATTCAGTCCGACATGAAAACAAACTTTCAGATCGATCGGAGCGACGACGCCTGAGAAAAGTGCTTTGCTATCCCGACCCCTCACTTTGGCGCGCAAAGTGATAGGTTTTTTATTTTTTTTTTTCTAGGTTACATCAACAATTGTTCGTGCGCAACCCGTCCAAACTATTCAGTCCGACATGAAAACAAACTTTCAGATCGATCGGAGCGACGACGCCTGAGAAAAGTGCTTTGCTATCCCGACCCCTCACTTTGGCGCGCAAAGTGATAGGTTTTTTTATTTTTTTTTTTTCTAAGCTCACATCAACAATTGTTCGTGCGCAACCCGTCCAAACTATTCAGTCCGACATGAAAACAAACTTTCAGATCGATCGGAGCGACGACGCCTGAGAAAAGTGCTTTGCTATCCCGACCCCTCACTTTGGCGCGCAAAGTGATAGGAGTTTTTATTTTTTTCTAAGCTCACATCAACAATTGTTCGTGCGCAACCCGTCCAAACTATTCAGTCCGACATGAAAACAAACTTTCAGATCGATCGGAGCGACGACGCCTGAGAAAAGTGCTTTGCTATCCCGACCCCTCACTTTGGCGCGCAAAGTGATAGGAGTTTTTATTTTTTTTTCTAAGGTCACATCAACAATTGTTCGTGCGCAACCCGTCCAAACTATTCAGTCCGACATGAAAACAAACTTTCAGATCGATCGGAGCGACGACGCCTGAGAAAAGTGCTTTGCTATCCCGACCCCTCACTTTGGCGCGCAAAGTGATAGGAGTTTTATTTTTTTCTAAGCTCACATCAACAATTGTTCGTGCGCAACCCGTCCAAACTATTCAGTCCGACATGAAAACAAACTTTCAGATCGATCAGACGACGACGCCTGAGAAAAGTGCTTTGCTATCCCGACCCCTCACTTTGGCGCGCAAAGTGATAGGAGTTTTTATTTTTTTTTCTAAGGTTTCACATCAACAATTGTTCGTGCGCAACCCGTCCAAACTATTCAGTCCGACATGAAAACAAACTTTCAGATCGATCGGAGCGACGACGCCTGAGAAAAGTGCTTTGCTATCCCGACCCCTCACTTTGGCGCGCAAAGTGATAGGAGTTTTTATTTTTTTTTCTAAGGTTCCATCAACAATTGTTCGTGCGCAACCCGTCCAAACTATTCAGTCCGACATGAAAACAAACTTTCAGATCGATCGGAGCGACGACGCCTGAGAAAAGTGCTTTGCTATCCCGACCCCTCACTTTGGCGCGCAAAGTGTTAGGCTGAGCGAGAGAACTTGAAAAGGTGAATAGCTGGCATTTTTGTTTCATCCGCTGCAAAATCTGTAGCGAATTACACAACGAATCTTAAATCACAAAGCCAAAGAAAATGGGTTGCATTCGTCTCCGGCCCGCCTGAAAGGACAGGAGTAGGGCACCGGGTATAAATAGGAGTGCAATAACCTACTCACGTCACTCTCGCCACACTTCAAGCTTGACCTTTTCGACACACCGCTCTGCCTACTGCCGCTTTCCTGATCTAGTGACCGCTCGTTTATTTACGACACCCTGGACCTCACCTCTTCCCCCCTTGGATCGCTGAAGCAGCAGCTCCAACACTGGCGCATTGTGAGAGATCCACACATCTACAGCGGCTACTGCACGACTGGCCGGCTTATATTTCAGTCTGTGTGTGAGACAAACGTCCCATACAAAGATCCTTAAAATAGTTAATTCACCCATAAAATTGTCAAGACGATCCTTTAGAATTTCAATTAACTAATGAGAAAATGATTCAGAATTATAATCGTTTTAAAAGGTTTTTATTGTATTTTAAAACAACCTTTAAATTTTCAAAATGATCCTGAAACAATTTAATCTACCCATTAGAATCGTTAGAAAATAAGACAGAAATTAATTCCTGCCAAAAGGATTGAAAGACAATCCTATTATTATTTAATTTAGCCATAAAGTTTTCAAGACGATTCAATTGAATTCCAATCAACTCATGGAAAATGTATCAGAATTTCAATCGATTTTAAAAGTTTTTTTACAAATTCAATACAGCCATAAAATTTTCATAACCTTTCTATAGAAATTCAATCCGGCCATAAGAGTCATTAAAAATACAACAGGAATTAATTCCTGCCAAAAGGTTTTACAGAAGATCCTATCATAATTCAATTCAGCCATAAAATTTTCCAGAACATTCAATAGAATTTCAATCAACTCATGAAGAAATGCATCAGAATTTCAATCGATATAAAGGGTTTTATGAAAATTCAAAATGGCCATTAAATTTTCAAAACCAAACTTTAGAAATTTAATCCACCCATTAGAGTTATTAAAAAACAACAGAAATTAATTCCTGCCAATAGGTTTGAAAGAAGATCCTATTATTATTCAATTTAGCAATACAATTTTCAAGACGATCCTCTAGAATTTCAATCAACTCATGAAAAAAGCATCAGAATTTCTATCGATTTTATAGGCTTTTATGAAAATTAAATACAGCCATAAAATTTTTAAAACCATCCGATAGAAATTTAATCAACCCTTTAGAGTCATTAGAAAAATATAAATAATTCCTGCCAATAGGTTCTAAAGAAGAACCTATAAATATTCAATTCAGTCATAAAGTTTTCAAGACAATCCAATAGAATTTCAATCAACTCATGAGAAAAATGCATCAGAATTTCAATCGATTTAATAAGTTTAAATATAAATTCAATACGGCCGCAAAATTATCAAAACCATCTTATAGAAATTTAATCCACCCATAAGAGTCATTAGAAAATACAACAGAAATTAATTCCTGCCAACAGGTTTTAAAGAAGATCCTATTCATATTTATTTTAGCCATAAAGTTTTCAAGACGATCCAATAAAATTTCAATCACCTCATGAGAAAATGCATCAGAATTTCAATCGATTATACAGGTTTTTATGAAAATTCAATCCAGCCATAATATTTTTTAAACCATCCTATAGAAATTTAATCAACCCTTTAGAGTCATTAGATAAAATTTTAAATTAATTCCTGCCAAAAGTTTTTAAAGAAGATCCCTAAAATAGTCAATTCACCCATAAAGTTTTTAAGACGATCCAACAGAATTTCAATCAACTCATGAGAAAATGCACAAGAATTTCAATCGATTTAAAGGTTTTTATGAAAATTCAATACACCCATTAGATTTTCAAAACCATCCTATAGAAATTTAATTCACCCATTTGAGTCATTAAAAAATACAACATAAATTTATACCTGCCAATAGGTTTTAAAGAAGATCCTATTATTATTCAATTCAGCCATAAAGTTTTCAAGACGATCCAATAGAATTTCAATCAACTCATGAGAAAATGCATCAGAATTTCAATCGATTTAAAACGTTTTTATGAAAATTTAATACAGCCATTAAATTTTCAAAACCATCCTATGGAAATTCAATCCACCCATAAAAGTTATTAAAAAATACAAAAGAAATCAAATCCTGCCAAAAGGTTTTCCTATTATTATTCAATTCAGCCATAAAGTTTTAAAGACAATCCAAAAGAATTTAATTAACTCATGAGAAAATGCATCAGAATTTTAAAAGATTTATGGGGTTTTATGAAAATTCAATACAACCATAAATTTTTTAAAACCATCTCGTTGAAATATAATCTACTCATAAAAGTCATTAGGAAATACAACATTTATTTATTTCCGCCAATAGGTTTTAAAGAAGATCTTATAATAATTCATATCAGCCATAAAGTTTTTAAGACGATCCATTAGAATTTCAATCAACTCATGAGAAAATGCGTCGGAATTTCAATCGATTTAAAGGGTTTTATGAAAATTCAATACAGCCAAAAAAATTTTTAAACCATCCTATAGAAATTTAATCCACCCATTAGAGTAATAAGATAATACAACAGAAATTAATTCCTGCCAACAGGTTTTAAAGAAG
This sequence comes from Drusus annulatus, assembly GCA_022651775.1. Lineage (NCBI taxonomy): Eukaryota > Metazoa > Arthropoda > Insecta > Trichoptera > Limnephilidae > Drusus > Drusus annulatus. Next base: position 7,422 of record JAGWCC010001631.1, read on the forward strand.
ATCCTATTATTATTCAATTTGTCCATAAAGTTTTCAAGACGTTCCAATAGAATTTTAATCAAATCATGAGAAAATGCTTCAGAATTTCAATCAATTTAAAAGGTTCTTATGAAAATTTAAAACAGTAATCAAATTTTCAAAACCATCATAAGGAAATCAAATCCACCCATAAGAGTCATTAAAAAATACAAAAGAAATTAATTCCTGACAAATGGTTTTAAAGAAGATCCTAGTATTTTTAAGTCAGCCATAAAGTTTTCAAGACGATCCAACAGAATTTCAATCAATTCATGAGAAAATGAATCAGAATTTCAATCGATTTAAAGGGTTTTATGAAAATTAAATACAACCATTCGATTTTAAGAACCATCTTATAGAAATTAAACCCACCCATTAGAATCATTAGAAAATTCGAAACAATTTTTATCCCGCCAATAGGTTTTAAAGAAGATCCAAATATTTTTAGGTCAGCGATAAAGTTTTCAAGACGATCCAACAGAATTTCAATCAACTCATGAGAAAATGTATCAAAATTTCAATCGATTTAAAGGGTTTAATGAAAATTCAAAACAGCCATTAGACTTTTAAAACCATCCTATAGAAATTAAATTCACTTATTAGAGTCAATAGAAAATTCAACATATATTAATTCCTGCCACTAAGGTTTTAAAGAAGATCTCAATCAAATTTATTTTTAAAACAGTAATTAAATTTTCAAAATCATCATAAGCAAATCAAATCCACCCATTAGAGTCATCAAAAAAAAAATAGAAATTCATTCCTGCCAACAGGTTTTAAAGAAGATCCTCTTATTATTCAATTCAGCCATAAAGTTTTCAAGACGATTCAATAGAATTTCAATCAACTCATGGAAAATGCATCAGAATTTCAATCGATTTTTTATGTATTTTTACAAATTCAATACAGCTATGAAATTTTTATAACCTTAATATAGAAATAAAATCCACCCATAAGAGTCATTTAAAATACAACACAAATTAATTCCTGCCAAAAGGTTTTAAAGAAGATCCTATTATTATTCACTTCAGCCATAAAGTTTTCAAGACGATTCAATAGAAATTTCAATCAAAAGTCATTAAAAAAAAAAAATGCCATTTCATTTTTTCAACAGGATTTAAAGAAGGTCTTATGAAATTCAATTCAGCCATAAAATTTTCAAATTTCAAGAATTTTATCGATTTCTTAATTAGAAATAAAATCCACCCATAAGAAATTTAAAATACAATTCCTGCCAAAAGGTTTTAAAGAAGATCCTATTATTATTCACTTCAGCCATAAAGTTTTCAAGACGATTCAATAGAATTTCAATCAAATCATGAAAAGATGCATCAGAATTTCAATCGATTTAAAGGGTTTTATGAAAATTCAAATTAGCCATAAAATTTTCAAAACCACCCCATAGAAATTTAATCCACCCATTAGAGTCATTAGAAAATACAACAGAAAATTTTTTGCCAGGCCAAAAGATCCTATTATTATTTTAAAATTTTCAATACGATCCTTTAGAATTTCAATCAACTCATGAGAAAATGCATTTAAATTTTAATCGATTTAAAAGGTTTTTACGTTAATTTCATCCACCCATTAGAGTCATTAGAAAACACAAAACATTTTTTTTCCTGCCAATCGTTTTTAAAGAAGATCCTATATATTTCAACGTCAGCAATAAAGTTTTCAAGACGATCAATGAGAATTTCAATCAACTTATGAGAAAATGCATCAGAATTTCAATCGATTTAAAGGGTTTTATAAAAATTAAATACGGCCATAAAATTTTTAAACCATCCTATAAAAATTTTATCCACCCATTAGAGTCATTAGAAAATACGAAACAATTCTTTTCCCGCCAAAAGGTTTTCAAGAAGATCCTTGTAATTTTAAGTCAGCCATAAAGTTTTCAAGACGATCCAACAGAATTTGCAATCAACTTTTGAGAAAATGCATCAGAAATTCATTCTATTTAAAGAGTTATATGAAAATTCATAACAGCCATAAATTTTCAAAAACATTCTATAGAAATTTAATCCAGCCTTTAGAGTCATTAGAAAATAGAACAGAAATTAATTCCTGCCAACAGGTTTTAAAGAAGATTCTATTATTTTTCATTTCAGCCATAAAGTTTTCAAGACGATCCAATAGAATTTATCAACTCATGAGTCAAGTAGAAAAAAAAAAAAATTTTTAAATTAATCAACCCTTTAGAGTCAATAAAGATTTTAAATAATTTTAAGAAGATCCTATAAATATTCAATTCAGCCATAAAATTTTCAAGACGATCCAATAGAATTTCAATCAACTCATGAGAAAATGCATGAGAATTTCAATCGATTTGATAAGTTTGTATACAAATTCAATACAGTCACACAACTTTCAAAATCATCTTATAGAATATTAATCTACCCATTAGAGTCATTAGAAAATACAAAACAATTTTTTTCCCGCCAATAGGTTTTAAAGAAGATCCTTGTATTTTTAAGTCAGCCATAAAGTTTTCAAGACGATCCAATAGAATTTTAATCATTTCATGAGATAATGCGTCAGAATTTCAATCGATTTTATAGGATTTTTTGAAAATTCAATACCGCTATAAAATTTTTAAAACCATCCTATAGAAATTTTATCAACCCTTTAGGGTCACTAGAAAAAAAAAATTAATTCCTGCCAATAGGTTTTAAAGAAGAATCTATAAATATTCAATTCAGCGATAAAGTTTTCAAGACGATTTAACAGATTTTTAATCAACTAATGAGAAAATGCATCCGAATTTCAATCGATTGAAAGAGTTTGGATAAAGATCGCTTTTAACTGTCTTATTAAACCATGTTAAGTAGGATGTCTACGACGTATTATGTCTGCAGTCAGATACATTAATATCGTAAGGAAGAGAGTTAGACTCAGGAGTAAGTCGCTCTACCAATTTTTGTGTATTCTGAAGCTAAAAAATAAATAGGTTATTGCTGGTATATAAAGATAATGTTACTAGATCAAGTTTAAAAAATCAAAACATTACATTCTGGGAAAAAGCCTTTCGGGATAAAAAACTCAATTTATTCATATAAGTACACAGAAAAATGAAACGTGAGGTACAATCCAAAACAAAATATGTAATGAGTATCTACTATGTGTGTGTGTGTGTGTGTGTATGTGTATGGTGCGAGCAGTCTGCTCGACTGGTAAGACATGGTGTCCTCGGGCAGTTGGCCAAACTGCCGGGTGCTCTCGTTACGAGAGTGTTTTTTGAGTTTGCAGTTACGAACAAGAAACGTATGGCATGGTGTGCCTAACCCGGCCGAACTGGCACGATCAAGTAGAAGCAAACCAAGCTGGCGCACAGAAGCTATGTAAGAACCTAACAAATCGTGATATCCCGTGTATAGCATCATGGACGAGAAAAGGATGTGATAAGTGCCCGCACGTGTGGTAACGCGGCAAAGAAGGCCTGGAAGCGGTCTTGAATGATATCGCGTTTATGAATTTATGTCAATTATCAAAAAACGATGTTGTTTAAGAAGAATGACGACTCTTAACAAAATATTATGCAATACAAAAACGCTGCGCCATGATAAAATGAAGCGCCCGAACAGTATGAACGTCGTAAAAGAAGTATCACGTTAAATTGAAAAGTAAGCAAACAAATACGATTCAAAAGGAATGACAATTTGAAACAAAATAATATGTAATACAGAACCGATGCGGAGTGACGAGATGTAAAGCGTCTAAACCGTATGGCCGTCGGATGAGAAGTATCACTTAGAACTGAACAGTATGCAACCGAATACGGTTCAAAAGGAATAACTATATGATAAAAATATTATGCAATACAGAACCGATGCGGAGTGACGAAATATACCTCAATTGAAGATGTCCGGATAGAAGGCTAGTCGAAAGAAGATTAACGACAAGACCCGCAATAGGCGAGATCGAAAAGTGCTTATGAATATTTCACTTTGCTATGCCGACCCCTCACTTTGGCGCGCAAAGTGATAGGAGTTTTTTCTATTCTTTTTTCGTAGGTTGCATGAATTATTGTTCGTGCACAACCCGTCCAAACTATTCAGTCCGACATGAAAACAAACTTTCAGATCGATCGGAGCAACGACGCCTTAGAAAAGTGCTTTCGTAGGTTACATTAATTTTGTTATGCGCAACCCGTCCAAACTATTCAGTCCGACATGAAAACAAACTTTGGCGATCAAAGTGAAAAGTGCTTTTTTTTTTTTTTTTTTTTGGCGCTCAAAGTGATAGGATTTTTTTTTTTTAGGTAAAATTTACATCTGTTCGTGCGACACCCGTCCAAACCATTTAGTCCGACATAAAAACAAACTTTCAGATCGATCGGAGCGACGACGCCTGAGAAAAAGTGCTTTGCTATCCCGACCCCTCACTTTGGCGCGCAAAGTGATAGGAGTTTTTTTATTTTTTTTTCTTAGGTTACATTGACAATTGTTCTTGCGCAACCTGTCCAAACTATTCAGTCCGACATGAAAACAAACTTTCAGATCGATCGGAGCGACGACGCCTGAGAAAAGTGCTTTGCTATCCCGACCCCTCACTTTGGCGCGCAAAGTGATAGGAGTTTTTTTATTATTTTTTTCAAGCTCACATCAACAATTGTTCGTGCGCAACCCGTCCAAACTATTCAGTCCGACATGAAAACAAACTTTCAGATCGATCGGAGCCACGGCAAAGTGATAGAGTTTTTTTTATTTTTTTTTTTAAGCTCACATCAACAATTGTTCGTGCGCAACCCGTCCAAACTATTCAGTCCGACATGAAAACAAACTTTCAGATCGATCGGAGCGACGACGCCTCACTTTGGCGCGCGCAAAGTGATAGTTTTTTATTTTTTTTTTTTAAGCTCACATCAACAATTGTTCGTGCGCAACCCGTCCAAACTATTCAGTCCGACATGAAAACAAACTTTCAGATCGATCGGAGCGACGACGCCTGAGAAAAGTGCTTTGTTATCCCGACCCCTCACTTTGGCGCGCAAAGTGATAGGAGTTTTTTATTTTTTTTCTAAGCTCACATCAACAATTGTTCGTGCGCAACCCGTCCAAACTATTCAGTCCGACATGAAAACAAACTTTCAGATCGATCGGAGCGACGACGCCTGAGAAAAAGTGCTTTGTTATCCCGACCCCTCACTTTGGCGCGCAAAGTGATAGGAGTTTTTTAAGCTCACATCAACAATTGTTCGTGCGCAACCCGTCCAAACTATTCAGTCCGACATGAAAACAAACTTTCAGATCGATCGGAGCGACGACGCCTGAGAAAAGTGCTTTGTTATCCCGACCCCTCACTTTGGCGCGCAAAGTGATAGGAGTTTTTATTATTTTTTTTTCTAAGCTCACATCAACAATTGTTCGTGCGCAACCCGTCCAAACTATTCAGTCCGACATGAAAACAAACTTTCAGATCGATCGGAGCGACGACGCCTGAGAAAAGTGCTTTGTTATCCTGACCCCTCACTTTGGCGCGCAAAGTGATAGGAGTTTTTATTATTTTTTTTCTAAGCTCACATCAACAATTGTTCGTGCGCAACCCGTCCAAACTATTCAGTCCGACATGAAAACAAACTTTCAGATCGATCGGAGCGACGACGCCTGAGAAAAGTGTTTTGTTATCCCGACCCCTCACTTTGGCGCGCAAAGTGATAGAGTTTTTATTATTTTTTTTCTAAGCTCACATCAACAATTGTTCGTGCGCAACCTGTCCAAACTATTCAGTCCGACATGAAAAACAAACTTTCAGATCGATCGGAGCGACGACGCCCAGTGTAATCAGGGCTGTTCCATCTGCCACTTTGAAAAAAAAAAAAAAAAAAAAACCTTAATTATTCCCAAAATGGATGCTCAGGCTTATATTTCTATAGCAAACGATGCAGTCAATTTATTGACAAACATGATCATGGATCCTAACAATAAATTCACTAAAGAACATATTGCTAAAATAATTCCTAAAACCAACAACATACTTGGAACAATTGCCCAAATGGCTGTCAAAATGGCTACTCTTGAAGTTGAATTATCTGTTCATAAAAATATAACCTGTAACCCGCCTACTTTTTTCAAATACCAAAAATGTCTGCGAAATTCTTGCAGAAATCAAAGAACAAAGCTACAGAGATAAAAATCTAATTATTCACAACATTCCTGAGAGTTCATCGGTATCCCAAATAGAATCTTTGAATATCGACATAGCGTCCGTCAAGAAAGTGATCGCTGATATTGATGGGTCAACAATAAACCTTGATCTAAAAATATACAGATTAGGCAAAAAGAGCGATGACAAACCGAGAGGAATAAAAGTAGAGTTTCCGGATGCAAAATGGCCGAAAATTTTACTAAGCAAGAAACATGTTCTGAAAAATAATATCCGAATGTATCAGGATCAATCATTTCTACAGCGGAAACAATTAATGGATCTCAGAAACGAACTTGAAAATAGGAAGACTTCTGGAGAGACCGACATCACTATTAAATATATTAATAACCATCCTTCTATCGTCAAAACACACGCAAAAACTGAAAATTAAAATTTACTACCAAAATGTACGAGGACTAAGGACAAAGTTACAAGACCTCAAATCAACCCTACCTACATTGGATCACGAAATTTATGCATTTACTGAGACATGGTTGAATTGCAACATTGATAATACTGAGTTGGGTTTCTTCGAAACATACAGTGTACAGAAATGACAGAAGCAAAAACACCACTAATAAAGCTAGAGGAGGCGGTGTGTTGGTATCCATTCACAATAAATTTAATTCAAAAAAAAACTCAAATGTCTCTACACAAACCTAGAACAACTATTCATCATGGTGTCTACAAAAATGGAAAAAATTATAATCGGCTGCGTTTACATTCCCCGTCTTCTGACGCCCAGCTTTATAAAGACCACTACCACGAAGTTGAATTACTACGAAGAAAATTTCCTGGAGCTACTTTGATTTTAATAGGAGACTATAACCTACCTAATGTCGCATGGAACATCGAAAACAAAAAGACTTCTTGCCCGGACATTACAAATCACGGGTCCCACGATATTATTGAAATGTCAAATTTTTTAAACCTCAACCAGCTCAACTATGTATATAATGCGAACGCTCGTCTTCTCGATCTTGTATTTTCCAATTCCTCTTTTGTAAATGTGTCCGCTTCTGCTGAAACTGTTCTCCTGATAGACAAGTACCACCCTCCACTGGTTATTAAATGCCACAGTTCAATAACAACAACAATTCCAGCTGTATCCTCAAAGTTGAATTTCTTCAAAGCAGATTTTAATAAAATAAATTGTCATTTATCTTCTGCTGACTGGAGCTTTTTGATTCAGAAAAGAACATTGATGAAATGGTGGATAAATTTTACATTAATCTAAAGGGTGCTATTGATTTATTTGTACCTGTTTCTAAAATTGCTGTGCACAAATACCCAAAATGGTTTAGTATTGATCTTATCAATATTATTAGAGATAAAAAAAATTGCTCATAAAGTGTATAAATCAACACGAGATCCTAAAGATTACTCTAAATTTAAAGAATTAAGATTGTTAACAAAAAAAAATATCAAAATTATGTTACAATAAGTGTATCGAAAATTGCGAAGAAATGGCTGTTGCCAATCCTCAGAATATATTTAAATTTTCTAACATGCTTAATAATAATGACTACAGTAGTCCTTCAAATATGTATTTAAATAATAAAATGGCTGATAATCCCCAAGAAATCGTTGATCTATTTGCTGAATTCTTCAGCAAAGTTTATGATACCGCTAACATCTCTCCATTACTCGATTCTCAAAAACTAATAACGACAACGAGATCGATTTCAATCAGTGCATATTAGATGATTGTGATATTAAAGCGAAATTGAAATCCCTTGATATCAACAAGTCGGCTGGCCCCGATAACATTCCTCCTATCTTCCTATCGAAGTGCCTGTCAGTCTTGTCTTGGCCTCTGACTAAGCTTTTTAACTTTTCTTTAAAACTGGTACCTTTCCCGAAAAATGGAAGGAAAGTTTTCTGACTCTATTTTTAAGAAAGGAAATAAATCTGATATTTCCAATTATAGACCAATATGTATCCAATCATCAATTCCAAAATTATTTGAATCTGTTCTGCTCTCTTTAATCTCGCCTGAGATTAATAAAGTAATTTCTCATCAACAACACGGCTTTAAGGCAAAAAAGGTCCACTCTTACTAACTTAATGATTTATCAGGAACATCTATTTAATACCATGCAAGCGTCTTCAAACTGATGTAGTGTATACTGACTTTAGTAAGGCTTTCGACAAAGTGTCACATAATATTCTCATTCATAAACTAAGAACCCTCGGTATAACCGGAAATATTTTGAGATGGTTTGAAAGCTACTTACATAAAAGAAAAATATCAGTCAAACTCAATCTACACTTATCATATCAGTTTGAAATCTTCAGTGGCGTTCCACAGGGGTCACATTTGGGACCAGTGTTATTTTTTTTATTTATTAACGACATCACTACCGTTTTCGATGGAGTTATGATTCTTTTTTATTTGCCGATGATCTAAAAATTTACAAAACAATTACCAATCTTAATGATTGTTACGTATTGCAATTGAATCTTGTGAGGTTACAAGAGTGGTGTGCTCGTAACGAACTGTTCCTTAATATTGAAAAATGTCAAACGATAACTTTCGCCCGAATTAAAAATCTCATTATGTATCAATATAGCATTAACAATATTAACTTAAAAAGAGTTGACCAAATAAAGGATCTGGGTATAATTTTTGACAGTAAATTAACTTTTGTTCCTCATATAAATGAAATTACTAATAAGGCCATGAAATGCTTGGGTTTTATTTTGAGGACGGTAAAAGACTTTAAATTATTGAATTCATTTAAATTACTTTATACTGCGTTGGTTAGATCTAATCTAGAGTACAATTCTACAATCTGGGCTCCATTTTATAATATTCACCAACTTAAAATAGAAAGAGTGCAGCATAAGTTTCTCAGATTTATTAATTATAAGTTATGTATCCCAATTGTTGACCTTGATTACGTATATTTAATGAACTTGCTTAACCTCACTGATTTATCATCAAGACGCACAGTGAGCGATTTAATATGTCTCTTTAAAATAGCGAATGGCAGATTGACGCCCCGGATCTAACGAGCCTTATTACCTTGCGAGTACCTACCCGTGATACACGGCAGGCGGCTCTATATTATGTTTCTCCGTCTACAAACAATTATTTTGATAATTCTCCCATTCAAAGACTGCATAGACTTGGTAATAAATATGGTTCAATAGATGTTTACCGTTACAACCATCAACAATTGTTCTTGCGCAACCCGTCCAAACTATTCAGTCCGACATGAAAAACAAACTTTCAGATCGATCGGAGCGACGACGCCTGAGAAAAGTGCTTTGCTATCCCGACCCCTTCACTTTGGCGCGCAAAGTGATAGGAGTTTATTATTATTTTTTTTTAAGCTCACATCAACAATTGTTCGTGCGCAACCCGTCCAAACTATTCAGTCCGACATCGATCGATCGGAGCGACGACGCCTGAGAAAGTGC
>JAGWCC010001632.1:0-17354 GCA_022651775.1 Drusus annulatus
ATAATATGCACCGGTTGACGATGATACGCTGCCACACCGGTGGAAAAGATGTTAAAAAAGGCACTGGGAAAAACGAAAGGGTTTGCGGCCCAGTAAAGCTGGGGCATTTGTAGGTTCGGGAAAAAGCACACAAAATACCGGACTTTTAAGATGTAAAGCGTGCAGATTTTTACAATGGTGGCGGCGTGTTCCGGGTCCCTGGTTATGGGGGACTGTAAAAAAAATGGAATATGGTAAATTTTTGAGCGAGGGGAGGAATTTCCCAAGCTTTTTGGGGTTTGGGGCCATTTTTAAAAAACCCGTCCAAGCCCTTTTAAAGCCATTATGGGGGAAAAGGTTTTTTGGTTGCTTGCACACAAAAGGGGTGCGTACCCGTAAAGTGTGCGAGGTAGGCTGTATTGGTTGCATGAAGTGCCAGAAAACCTGTAAGTTTGGTGCAATAAAGGTTGAAAACTCTTTGGCAGCCATTGACAACACCCTATGTACAAACTGGTGGGAATGTGTAGCGGTATGTCCAACTAACGCCATTAAACATAGGTAATGGTCAGTCGCCGTTGACTATCCCCACGCTCATTTCAAAGTGAGCATGGGTAAGACTGCCCCCGTGAGTGCATATATAATAGTTGAGCCTTACCACGTTAAGGCGGGTCGAACTTTTGCCAACAATGTCCCTTGCAGTAGCCCAGTACCCCTCGTACCCACGTTGGGGCTGCACCTAATTTTGCAACATAATACACGGTTATAAAAATATTTGAAAAAACGCCACAAATTCGTTTGCAATTTGTGGCGTTTCCAGTTAAAATAGTAAAGTATGGGCAAAAAATACTTTAAAAAATAAAATCATTTAGACAATTAATAATGTTAAATGTATAGCACAAATAAAAATTACACACAATCACATACCAATATAATGCCGAATTTAATTTATGTTGGAAAAATTGAGGGGTGAATAGGCTTTGACTGAACAAGATATTATAAAAAAAGATAGAACAGTTAACCGAACAGGTAAGTTACCATGCACACGCCTACTATGTTTTGGATGAGTCCACCATTTGTGACTATGAGTATGACAAACTGTATCAACAACTATTGGAGCTGGAACAAAGTTACCCACACCTTTTGCTTTCCAGTTCCCCCACAGGTAGGGTTGGGGGAGATGTACACAACACATTTGCTAAGGTGGCGCACGCAGTTCCGCTGGATTCGCTACAGGATATTTTTGCCATGGGTGAGCTGGAGGAGTTCCACCAACGTGTAACACAACAAATTCCAGACCCAGTTTATGTTGTGGAGCCGAAAATTGATGGGCTTTCCGTATCGCTACTTTACGAAAATGGTGCATTGAAGGTGGGCGCAACACGTGGTGATGGGCAGGTTGGTGAGGATGTAACCGAAAATGTAAAAACCATAAAGTCCATACCACTGAGCATAAAAAATGCACCAGAAAAGCTTATAGTTCGTGGTGAGGTATACATGTCCAACGATAACTTTGAGAAGATACGTGAACAACAGGAGCACAGTGGTGAAAAGCCTTTTAAGAATCCACGCAATGCCGCAGCTGGTTCACTACGGCAGAAGGACTCAAAAAAAACCGCCCAGCGTAACCTTTCCATATTTGTCTTTAATGTGCAGCAGTGCCAAGGTATGGAGTTAAACTCCCACATACAAAGCTTGGACTACTTAAAATCCCTTAGCTTTGCGGTTTCGCCCAGTTACACACGTTGCACCACCATACAAGAGGTGCAGCAGGAAATTGAAAAAATCGGCAAAAACCGATACAGTTACCCATATCAAATTGATGGGGCAGTTGTAAAGGTTGATGACTTTACACAGCGTATAAACCTAGGTAGTACATCAAAACATCCCAAATGGGCAGTAGCATACAAATAGCCCCCTGAGGAAAAAACCACCACGCTGGAAAGCATAAAAGTTAGTGTTGGAAGGACAGGCACAGATAGCACCCATTAATTGGCTGGGGATTTTGGTTGCACAATCTTGACTTCAGAAAAGCAGATAGCCATTGGCGACACAATCTTGGTGAGAAAAGCAGGGGATATTATACCAGAAGTTGTCGCTGTGGTTGCACACAATGGAGGAGAAATTTTCCAGCTGCCTAATATTTGCCCATCATGCAACCAGTTGGTAGAACGGTTGGAGGGTGAGTCGGCAGTGCGGTGCGTTAACTTGGACTGTCCCGCAAAGGCACTACGTAACCTTATCCACTTTGCATCCCGTGGGCCCATGGACATTGAGGGACTGGGTCCAGCAGTGGTAACACAGCTACTGGATAGTGGTCTGATTGTGAGTGCAACTGACATATACAGGTTAACAGTGGAAAAGCTCCTAACACTTGAGCGAATGGGTGAAAAAAGTGCCAACAACCTTATTGCTGCCATAGAAAAGTCCAAACAAAACCCGCTTAATCGATTACTATTTGGGTTAGGCATTAGGGGGATAGGGGCATCTACCGCACGAGATTTAGCAGTGACATATGGTAATATGGAGCGGATATTGGTGGCGAATAAGACAAGTGGTGAAGCGAAAATGCAGCCCACCCATGACAGCATTGAGAGGCACAATAAACAAATGCAGGAAATGCATGAAATTAATACGGCGAAAGTAAAACAAATGCTTGAACCTATAAATGCAGCAAGAGCAGAAACGATTCAAAACTTTACCTCCATTGAGGGGTTTGGGGAAACCTTAGCAAACAGTGTGGTTGATTATTTTAGCAACCCAAAAAACCAAGCGATGATTGCCGAGCTAGCAGAGTTAGGGGTAAACATGACCCAAGGGGAAGTTAGAGCCAGCAGTGCATTAGCAGGGCAAATATTCGTAATTACTGGTACACTGACAGGGTTAACCCGTGAACAAGCCAGCGAGCAGCTAATTAACCTAGGTGCTAAAGTGTCCAGCAGTGTGTCCAAGAAAACCACAACTTTGGTGGCGGGGCAGGACGGCGGAAGCAAGCTTGCCAAGGCACAAAGCCTAGGGGTAAAGGTTATTGATGAGGCACAGCTACTACAAATTTTACAGGATGGTGGAAATGATGAAGGTTAATATTATAAAAGTTGCCGACATGGCAAAGCTAAGGATTGCAGGGGATGAGGTTGGAAAGTTTGAAGAGAGCCTAATGCAAACGCTTGCTATGATGGAAAAGCTGCCCGAACCAGAGCTTACATGGGTGGAAATGGACGAGAGCAAACCAATGCGACTACGTGCTGATGTACCCATAAAGTCCACACCACGTGATGAGATTTTGGCAAATGCGTACAAGGTGCAGTCAGGCTGTATTGTTGTGCCTAAGGTTTTAGACTAAAAAAGGAGAGGGTGAAAAAGCTTGAAACTATATGAAAAAAGTGCAGTAGAACTAAACGCAATGCTAAGAGATAAAGAGTGTAGCGCAAGTGAGATTGTGCAGGCACAGTTTAACCGAATTGACGAGGTAGAGCCAACCATACAAGCATATATAACACTGTGTAGGGACAGTGCGGTGCAGACCGCAAACAAGGTGGATGAAAAGATTGCAAGGGGCGAAGAGCTGTCACCACTTGCGGGGATACCCGTTGCAGTTAAGGATAATATATGCATGAAAGGGTTTACTACTACATGTGCTTCCAAGATGCTGGAGAACTTTATTCCACCATATGACGCCACAGTTGTGGAAAGTTTGAAGGCACAGGACGCCCTACTTATTGGTAAAACAAACCTAGATGAGTTTGCAATGGGCTCATCCTGTGAGAGCAGCTACTTCCAAAAAGACTAAGAATCCACATGACATCACAAAGGTTCCAGGTGGTTCCTCTGGTGGTTCAGCAGCGGCACTGGCGGCGGGAATGGCACCATTAGCGCTAGCAAGTGACACTGGTGGCTCAATTCGTCAACCTGCCAGCTTTTTGTGGAGTAGTTGGGTTAAAACCAACCTATGGTAGCGTGTCACGCTTTGGTGCAGTCGCCTTTGCTTCATCCCTTGACCAAATAGGACCTATGGCACGCACAATAAGCGATGTTGCACTACTTTTTGATGGGATATGTGGAATAGATGCAAAAGATGCAACTAGCAGTGATTACAACCACCCAAGCTACTTAAAACTTGTACAGCAACCGCTAGAGCCGAAAAAGCTAACAATAGAGCTTCCTAGCAAATACTTTTCCAAGTTAATAAGCAGTGAGGTTAGGGAAAATATACTTAAGGTTGCCAAGTTTTACGAGGGAATAGGGGCAACGGTTGTAGATATAGATATGCCCGACCCAGAGATTGCCTTGGCAGCATACTACGCAATAGCTACAACGGAGGCGGTATCCAACCTAGCACGCTTTGACGGTATGAAGTATGGTTATAGTGCAAAGGACTGTAAAACTATTGATGAGATATACGTAAAGTCCAGAACTGAAGGTTTTGGAGATGAGGTTAAACGCCGCATAATGCTAGGCACAGTGATGACCACAAAAGACTTTTACCATAAGTTTTACAACAAGGCAAAGGCGTACCAGCAGCGTATTAAGGTGGAAATGCAGCAAGCCTTTGAAAAGTGTGACATAATACTGGCACCAACTACCCCAAGCACCGCATTTGCATTTAACCACCATGCTACCAACCCAACCGATATGTACTATTCCGACTTTGCAGCTGTAACAGCCAATCTAGCAGGGATTCCAGCATTAACATTCCCATGTATGGTGGAAAATACATTACCGATTGGTGCACAAATTATGGCTCCAAAGTTTGGCGAGGGTATCATTTTACAGGTGGCAAAGCTGTACGAAGATGGTGTAGGTGGCTTTGGCGAGCTTCCAACCATTACCAACAAAACTATATAAAGGAGGGGAAAGAATATGGAATATGAAATAGTAGTAGGGCTTGAGGTTCACGCGGAACTCTCCACCAAGACAAAGGCTTTTTGTGGTTGCCGCAACGAATTTGGTACAGGGGTAAATACAAACTGCTGCCCAATATGCATGGCTATGCCGGGAACACTACCAATGCTAAACGAAAAGTTGGTGGAATATGCCCTAAAAATGGGTATAGCAACTGGTTGTAGGATAAATAAAGTTTGTAAAAATGACCGTAAACATTACTTTTACCCCGACCTTACCAAGTCATACCAAATATCACAAGCAGATGTTCCAATTTGTGCAGATGGGAAGCTGGAGATAATACTGGACGAGCAAGGAACTAGTAAAATTATTGAGATTGAACGTATCCATATTGAGGAGGATGCAGGCAAGCTAATACATGATGATAGTTTTGCAGGGACGCTTGTGGACTTTAACCGTTGTGGTGTTCCACTAATCGAGATTGTTTCCCGTCCAGACATCCGCAGTGCACAGGAGGCGAAGGCGTACCTAGAGGGGATAAAGCAGCTATTGGCATACCTTGACATTTCCGACTGTAAGATGCAGGAGGGTTCAATTCGGTGTGACGTTAACGTGTCCGTAATGGAGCGTGGTAGCAAAGAGTATGGACAAAGGGTAGAGATGAAGAACGTAAACAGCTTTTCCGCAGCAGCACGTGCAGTGGACTACGAGGCGGCACGACAGGTGAAGCTGCTAGAAGCGGGCGGTACAGTTCTACAGGAAACACGTCGTTGGGATGATGCAAAGGGTGAAAACTTCGTAATGCGTTCAAAAGAGGATGCGCAGGACTATCGATACTTCCCTGAGCCAGACCTAAAAACCATTGTTATAACCCAGCAGCAGATTGATGATATAACAGCACAGCAACCAGAACTGCCACTGGACAAAACTAGACGCTATATGAACGAAACACACTTGCCATATGCAGATGCAATACTGTTGGTGGAAAACATTGATAAGTCAAACTTCCTTGACGAATGTATAAAAATTGGTAGCTGCAAACCAAAGGCATTGGCAAACTGGATAGTTGGCGATGTTACCAGAGTTTTGGCGGAGAAGAACATTAGCCTAGCCCAAACAACACTAACACCAGAATATTTGTGCGAGATGGTAAAGCTAATTGAGGATGGGGCAATTTCCAACACCGCAGCAAAACAGGTGTTAGATATTATTATGGTGGAAAACACATCACCGCAGGAGTTGGTAAAAAAGCTAGGGATAGCACAAATTAGTGACCAGTCGGCACTGGGAAGAGTGGTTAATGACGTTATTGCGAAAAACGAAAACGTTGTAAACGACTACCGTGGCGGCAAATCGAACGCACTTGGATTTTTGGTAGGGCAGTGCATGAAACTATCAAAGGGGCAGGGCAACCCACAAATGATGAAAGACCTGTTGCTGAAAGTTTTAGTGGATACATCGCATGTTTAAGGCGAGCCTACACTGTGACATGTGCCACACTTGTGCAGCAAAAGCTTGTGCTGTGGGAAAGTTTTCGAATTCGCTTTACTTTTGAGTTTACTTAGGGAGGGGTAAGTGTTATGGGATTATTTAATGAGATAATGGATGTTGCAAATGTATTGCAACAAGCAGATAATATCGATTTGTACAGGCAGTTGCTTGATTTATCTGAACAAGCTCTTAAAATTCAGGCAGAAAATAGTAACTTAAAGGCAGAAAATAGTAACTTAAAAGAAGAAATAAAAAAGTTACGCGATAATTCAGAAACAGCAAATAAAATTGAGAGACATAAAGTTTCATACATTACGTTAAATGATGATATTACCAAAGTCAAATACTGTTCATGTTGTTGGGATAAGGAACAAAAATTGATACAAATGATTTTGAGAGGCGAAAATTGTTTTGACTGTCCAAATCCAGCATGTAGGAATCACGTATATCCAAAAAGATTTGCAACTTTGGTATGAACGAAATACATCACCGCAGGAACTGGTGAAAAAGCTGGGGCTAGCCCAAATTAGTGACCATTCGGCACTGGAAGCAGTGGTTAATGATGTGGTTGCAAAAAATGCAAGTGTGGTAAGTGACTACCTAGGTGGGAAAACCAATGCACTTGGCTTTTTGGTAGGGCAGTGCATGAAACTATCAAAGGGGCAGGGCAACCCACAAATGATGAAAGACCTACTGCTAAAAGTTTTAGCGGAAAGTGCCCAAGGGTAACACAAGCCTAGAGGTGCTGGCAAACTATTGTAAAAACAAAGGCAGGGTAAAGAGTCGGTAAAGGGAAAGTTTTCGAATTCGCTTTACACTATCGTCTATTTGTGTTAAAATAGGTTTGTTACATGTTACTAATCGTGTAATCTATCCTATTGCTTGGTTTATGGGGATACCTTTTATTTTTTTAAAAACTACAGGAATTCACCTACCATGTACTATGCTTTATGGAAATTTAATTTTTAAAGGTGAGAAATTATGCTACTAAAAGAAGACAAGCAAATCGTTATTTCCGAACATGCACGCAAAGAGGGCGACACTGGTTCACCAGAGGTTCAGATTGCAATCCTTACAAAAAGGATTAACGACCTTACAGGTCACCTAAAAGAACACAAGAAGAAGCACCACTCACGTCGTGGACTTTTGCAGATGGTTGGTGCTAGACGTAACCTACTTGGATACCTAATGAAGAAAGACGTTCAGCGTTACCGTGACCTTATCGCTAAGCTAGGACTTCGTAAGTAATATAACAAGAATCATGGGCAGTAGGAACTTGTGTTACAGGTACCCTCTGCCCTTGTATGCAAATTAAGGCTGGAAGATTACCCGCCTTGTGTTCGTTCCAATAGTTGGCAAAAGCTGTATAGCAGTAAATTGTGCCGTAGTTTTAAACGAGTAATATTACTACAGTAGAATTCATTGCTAAACGACCTTTGTCAACACCAAATAATTATAGAATAGATAGAGGAAGTAAATTATGTTTGAAAATTACAGAGTGTTTGAGTCAGAGTATGCTGGCAGCAAAATTACATTTGAAATGGGCAAGATGTGCAGCCTTTCCGGCGGTAGCGTACTAGTAAGGTGTGGCGAGGCTGCAGTTCTTGTAAATGCTACAATGTCAGCTAAGCTACGTGATGGCATTGATTTCCTACCACTTTCGGTAGATTTTGAGGAAAAACTATACTCCATAGGTAAAATACCCGGCTCGTACCTAAAGCGTGAAGGTCGCCCAAGTGACAAGGCAGTTCTATGCTCACGCCTAGTTGACCGTACAATCCGCCCACTTTTCCCTGATGGTATGCGTAACGATGTGTCGGTAGTAATGACCGTTATCGCCAACGACCCTACTGCCTGTGTGGAGATGATGGGAATGGTAGGAGCGTCGATTGCCCTTTCTATTTCCGACATTCCATGGAGTGGACCAATTGCAGGTGTCAATGTTGGAATTGTTGACGGCGTTATGGTGATGAACCCAGACCAGGAGCAGCGTAAAGTAAGCACGCTAGCACTTACAGTAGCGGGAACAGCAGCCAAGGTTAACATGATTGAAGCTGGCGCAGACCAAATTGATGAGGCTACAATGTTTGAAGCAATCAAGCTAGCACATGGCGAAGTTCAAAGGATGGTTGCCACAATTGAGGACATAACAAAGCAGATTGGTAAAACTAAAATTGCCTTTGTTCCAATGGAAGTTGATAAAACACTATTTGAGGAGATTAAATCCTTTGCAATGGAGCAGGTTAAACTTGCACTGGATACAGATGATAAAACAATCCGTGAACAACGCCTGAACCCAATTGTAAAGAGCATTCATGAGCAGTTTGACGAAAAATATTCCGAGATAAAGCCACAGATAGATGAGTGCATCTACAAACTGCAAAAACTTGTTGTACGTCGCTGGTTACTTGATGAGGGCAAACGTGTAGATGGTAGGCAGATGGACGAACTACGCCCACTTGCAGCAGAGGTTGGACTGTTTTCACGTCTACATGGTTCAGGAATGTTCACACGTGGACAAACACAGGTGCTAACCGTGCTAACATTAGGCACAACGAGCGAGGCACAGTACCTTGATGGTATTGACGATGAAACACGTAAACGTTACATTCACCAGTATAACTTCCCATCATACTCAGTGGGGGAAACTCGCCCAAGCCGTGGCCTGGGACGTCGTGAGATTGGTCACGGTGCACTTGCTGAACGTGCGCTGCTGCCAGTTATTCCAGCTGTGGAGGATTTCCCGTACACCCTTCGACTAGTTTCGGAGGTTTTATCCTCCAACGGTAGTACATCACAGGGTGCAATCTGTGCATCTACCCTTGCACTAATGGATGCTGGTGTTCCAATACTTGCACCAGTTGCGGGTATATCTTGTGGGCTAATTACTGAGGGTGACCGCTGGATGACTATGGTTGATATCCAAGGGTTAGAGGATTTCTTTGGCGATATGGACTTCAAGGTAGGCGGTACACATGAGGGAATTACTGCAATACAGATGGACATAAAAATTGACGGCATGACCTACGAGATGATTGAGGAAGCACTAGAAAAAACACGTAAAGCTCGCCTATTCATACTTGATGAGATTATGCTAAAGGCTATTGCGGAGCCGCGCAAAGAGATGTCCGCACATGCACCAAAAATGCTTACAATTAACATTAATCCCGATAAAATCCGTGAGGTTATTGGTTCAGGTGGCAAGGTTATTCAAAAGATTTGTGCGATGTGTGACGTTAAAATCGATATTGAGGAAGATGGCAGAATCTTCGTTTCCAGCCTAAACCTTGAGGGTGCCCAGCGTGCACTAAGCATAATTGATACCATTGTTAATGACCCAGCAATTGGCACAATATATCAGGGAATGGTTACCAGAATTATGGCATTTGGCGCATTTGTTGAGCTTGCCCCTGGTAAAGAGGGCATGGTACACATATCCAAGCTAGCAGCACACCGTGTGGAAAAGGTTGAGGACATTGTAAAGGTTGGCGACGTTATAGCTGTAAAGGTTATGGAAGTTGACCAACAAGGACGCATTAACCTGTCACACAAGGACGCAATTTAACACCGAAATATCTGCCCCCTTACCACTAACATTGGTTGGGGTGGGGGCAGTGCATTTTCTAATGTATAAAAAATAAACTTTTCACAGTATAAATCAAGGAGTTGACCTAACAGTGGGCGACAGCCACACGACGCTTACCATCTGCATTGTACTGGTAATATTACTAGCACTTTCCGCATTCTTTTCCGCCTCCGAAATGGCGTACAGTTCACTTAACCTAATAAGGCTGAAAACTGCGGCAAAAGATGGTGACAAACGTTCAAAAACAGCACTCTCATTAGTGCAAACATACAGCAAGACATTATCCACCCTTTTGGTGGGAAATAACATAGTAAATATTTTATCGGCAACACTGGGTTCAGTACTTTTCACAAGCCTACTAGGAGCCGTTGGGTAGTTTGTATCCACGGGTGTTTTAACGGTGCTAATACTGGTTTTTGGGGAGCTTATGCCAAAAAGTTACGCACGTGCTAATGCGGATGAGGTTGCGCTACAAACAGCAGGAATGCTCAAGTTTGCCAGCACAATCCTTTTGCCAATCACCTATCCTTTTTACAGGCTGCAAATGAAACTAACCGAAAATGCGACAAAGGGCAAGGCGACCGCACCGTCCATGACTGAAGATGAGCTGATGTATGTGCTGGAAACTATCGAGGAGGAAGGCGTGCTAAACGAGCAGCAGAGCAGTCTTGTTCAATCCGCCTTAGAGTTTGGTGACATAGCAGCAGAAGATGTTGTAACACACCGTGTGGACGTTGTAGGCATCGAAATTAAGGATGACACCACACGCATTCTGGAAGTTATTATGGACGAGGGATACTCCCGACTGCCCGTTTATGAGGGTGGGATTGATAATATCATTGGAATGGTGCGTGCAAGGGATATCCTAAAAGCAGTGGTAACGAACAAGCAGATTGATATAAAATCCCTTATGAGTAGCTGCATATTTGTCCACCGAACAATGAAAATATCAAAGCTACTTGCACGTTTTCGTCGTGACAAGGTTCATATTGCAGTGGTTACAGACGACTATGGCGGTACACTAGGAATAGTAACGCTAGAAGACGTTTTGGAGGAACTTGTCGGGGACATTTGGGATGAAGACGATGAGATTGAGCAGGATATCAAGGTAATATCACCAGGGGAGCTGGAGGTAAATGGTGACACACCAATCCAAGATGTGTTTGAGCAGCTGGGGCTGGATGAAAAAGATATCCACAGTGAGTATAATACAATTGGCGGATACACCCTAGAGGAGCTTCAGCATATTCCAATAGTAGGTGAGCAGTTCATAAAAGGTGACCTAAGCATACGTGTGCTGGAAGTGCGAGATAACCGTATAATTAAGCTAAGAATTAAGCTAAAGTAACAGTAAACAGACTGCTGTTACTTGCAGTTAATACGGAATTCACTTTAAAAAAATGGAGTGTTTAATATGTCGAAAAATGAAAAACTAAACCGAATTGTTATCAAAGTTGGCACATCAACACTGGCATATCCAACAGGCAGAATGAACATTAGAGTAGTGGAGAGCCTGGTAAAGGTTATCAGCGATATTAAAAATATGGGCAAAGAGATAATCCTTGTAAGCTCCGGTGCAATTGGAATTGGTATGGGTAAACTAGGGCTGAGCGAACGTCCAAAGGATATGCCAACCAAGCAGGCTGCTGCCGCAGTTGGGCAGTGTGAGCTTATGTATATTTATGACCAGCTTTTTGCCAACTTCAACCATGTAGTAGCACAGGTGCTGCTAACACGTGATGTAACCGACAATGACCAGCGTCGTGAAAATGTTCAGAATACCTTCACCCGCCTATTGGAGATGGGTGCGTTACCTATTGTAAATGAAAATGATACCGTTTCAGTAGATGAGATTAAGTTTGGTGACAATGACCAGCTTTCCGCACTTGTGGCTAAAATTGTTGGTGCAGATACATTAATAATTCTAAGTGATATTGACGGTTTATATACAGCTAATCCGAGCACCAACCCAGATGCTACGCTTATTCATCAGGTGGAAAAAGTGGACGAGAATATTTTTGCCCTTGCCAGTACTGACAAAAGCAGCCTAGGCACAGGGGGAATGCACACCAAGCTTATGGCAGCACAGATGCTTACCGAAAATGGAACTGATATGTACATTATTAACGGGGCACGCCCAGAGAATTTGTATGATATTATTGCTGGGAAAAACGTAGGGATCCACTTTATAAGTACTCAGAACATTATAAAATAATTAGTAATGGTTATAATTTAGGGATATATAATACTTACACAAACATTTTTAAAAGGCACATGGAAAAGCACATCTGTTATATTAACAGAAGAATATGCCTTAAATGTGGTTTTAGTAGCATACTTAGAATGTTGGCACACAGTGCAATAATAATTTTCAAGGCGGTGCAGTAATGAAAAGTGTAAATGAACAGGCAATCCTCGCAAACAGGGCACAGCACAGCATTAGTGGTGCCAGTACCCAGGTTAAGGATAGTGTATTATGTGAAATTTCTAGGCTACTACTGGCTCACACAGATGAGATTATAGTGGCAAACCTAGTGGATGTACAAAAGGCACAGCAGGATGGTATGAGCGTTTCACTACAGGATAGGCTAAGCCTAACCCCAGAAAGGCTTAAAGGAATTTCCGATGCAGTGCTGGAGGTAGTAGCCTTAGGTGACCCAGTGGGGCAGGTAATTGGCGGTGGAGTTCGTCCAAACGGGCTAAAAATCACACAAATTCGTGTACCACTTGGTGTAATAGGCATAATATATGAAGCACGCCCAAATGTTACAGTGGATGCAGCTGCACTTTGCATTAAAAGTGGTAACGTGTGCATTCTTCGTGGAGGAACAAGTGCAAACCAAACAAGCACAGTGCTGGTAAAACTTATTAGACTTGCACTGAAAAATCATGGGCTAGATGAAAATATTGTGTCGCTATTGGAAGATATATCCCGCGAGGCTGCCAAGGAAATGATGCAGCAGCAGGACCTTATTGATGTAATAATTCCACGTGGTGGTGCAGGGCTTATTAAAATGGTGGTGGAAACATCAACAGTGCCAGTAATTGCCACAGGGGCAGGGGTTTGCCACACCTATGTTGACCAAACGGCAGAGCTGGATATGGCAGTGGATATTGTGGAAAATGCAAAATGTTCACGTCCTTCAACCTGTAATTCGCTGGAAACACTTTTGGTACACACCCATGTTGCGGGAAAGTTTTTACCAATACTTTATGCGCGGCTGTCCAAGCATAATGTTGAGATTAGAGGTTGTAGCAGGTGTTGTGAGATACTTGGTAAAGATGCCACACCAGCAGATGCTAAGGACTACTACACGGAGTATAATGACTTTATAATGTCCGTTAAAGTTGTGGATTCAATGGACGAGGCTATGGAACACATTACAGAACATTCAACCAAACATTCCGAAGCAATCATTACACAGTCCTACCAAAATGCACAGGACTTTACACGTATGGTTGATAGTGCGGCTGTTTATGTTAATGCTTCCACAAGGTTTACCGATGGTGGTGAGTTCGGATTTGGTGCCGAAATTGGCATATCCACACAAAAGTTACATGCACGGGGTCCAATGGGTCTAGTCCACCTTACAACTACCAAACATATAGTAATGGGTAATGGACAAATAAGGTAAGAAAAAAATCATATTAAGGCAATGGGGGATATTATGGGCTCATCAACAGTTGGAAATAGGGCAAAAAAACGCAGAAACATATCAGTAGCTGGTATAGTTGTTCTGCTGGCAATAGTGGGGCTAATCAGCCTAATTTATATTAGCCTAGGATTTACCCAGGACCTCCTAAATAACTCTAGGCAGCGTGATATATTCCAAAAGCAAGTAATGCCCGTAGTTATGTTTGACATACCAATCTTTGAAAATTCAAGCAATATAAACGAGGTTACTAAGCTTGAAGTAAGCCTTTGGAGCACACTATTAGGTGAAAAAAGGGGAAAGTATGAGCTGGATGAGCTAGGACTAATTAAGGTTCCAGCCTCCGATGTTGACGTAGCTGCTAAGAAGATTTTTGGTCCAGATGTTCAGATTGCACACCAAACCTTTGGTAATTTTGAAATAACCTATATCTACGAGGACAGTACAAAGGAATATCTGGTTCCAGTGACTGCACAAGCAGGTGCATATTACCCGCAAATTGACAAAATAGTTAAAAAAGGCGACAAGCTTATCCTTAGTGTGGGCTACGTTCCACCCGATAATATATGGTCGCTACAGGCTTCTGGGGACTTTACAACTCCACAGCCTATTAAATACATGGTATATGAAATGCACAAGGCACAGGATGGTTCATATTTTATTGGTGCTATAAAATATCCAGAAAATATTGTGGGCGGCGTGCAAAATGGTCAAGCGTCCCAACTGGAGCTAAGCGAGCCAGAGGAAGGGGTAGAGGGCGAAATTGCTCCACCTGAAATTGGATTTAGTGACGGTTTACAGCCAGTGGAGCCTGATGCAGATACATCAGAAGTTCCAGCTGCTGATAGTTCACCTGCACCAGCACAGGAGTAAAGTAGGTCAAAATAAGATGCTAGAAACATGGTGGTGATGCTAAACCTCCATGTTTTTAGTATGGATTTACCTGGTGATAGAGCATAAAAAAAGTAAGAAGGTGATATTTGGTGCGTTTGTCAAGGGTTATTTTAGCCATTTTTTTCGCAGCATTAGTTGGTTCGGTTGCGCTAAGGCTAATAATACAGTATAATTTTATTGACTATAATAGCGGATTCTACTCCGACAGTGAAATAGTGCCAATAGCATCAAATATGTTAATTATTGTAACTGGTTCACTGATGCTGTTCTTCTCCCTAGGGAAGCCTGCATACCCCAACCACCTGCTGGGAACTGTGGCTAGCATTAGGTTTACATCAGTTATACTTGGATTTGTAACCGTAACATGGGTGATATACAATATCACAATGACAGTGCTAATTAACAAGCAAATGCTGGATATAAAAGATATACTGCTGATGGTTACAAGCTTTTTTGCGGGGCTAATACAGATGAGGATTGGAATGCCAAAATCTTATAATTATCAAGAAAACCGCATACCTACGCTGTTTTCAGCCTTGATTTTACTGTGGACAATCCACCTAATGTTAAATTCATTCATTAGATATTTTGTAATACTTTCGGTTTCAGACAACCTACTGCACATACTTACACTTATCTCATTTAATATATTTATGCTAGGTTTTATGCGAATGTTGTCCGGTGTGGGGGATGCCAGTTCCGCAACGCAAGCCTCTGTATTTGGCGTTATGACTAACTTCTTGGGGATAGTGCTGTGTGTACCACGTGTAATAATGCACATTCAGGGGCAATATTTGGCGTATGGGCTACCGCCCCAGGATATACCATTATTGTTTGCAATTAGCCTGTTTAGCGGAGTTACGGGGTTTCACCTACTGATGAACCTGAAGGCTAAACGTCCACTTTAGGTGGTTTTGACATTTTTTTACAGTAAAAAACAGCGTATTTTTAGCTTAAATTTGCTAAAAATACGCTGTTTTTCTTTAAATTATTGATGTTTTTTGAAACTTGGATTAGTAATTATCAGGCAAACGTTCAAATATAATGGCTATATAAAAAGGCTTTACAAATATTTCGTATTTACTCACTGGGGCTAAAATTTATCCAAAAGTGATTAATTTGAATGAATTATTGCCCTAAATTCTGCAAAATGGACAGGAAAGTTTGAAAATGGAGTACAAAAAAGGGTAATTTGGTACCATTTAAACTTTACTAAATGAGTAAAATTTATCAAAACTAAGTATATAAAATTAAAATAAAGATAGTAAGTAAATAAATTATAAGATTTACATGTTATAGAAAATAATACTTATAATAAAAAAATAAAATACCACAAAACAACAATAAAAGATAGATTGAAACATTAATAAAAGTAGCCCCAATTATGTATAATTGGGGCTTATGTTATATAATTATTTATTAAGACTTTCGGCTAGTTTTTCCTTGGCAGTTGCCAGCATTAGTTTGATGCGGTTTTCCTGATTAACCTTGGTAGCCCCAGGGTCATAGTCGATTGACACAATGTTAGCAGTTGTGAAATCCCCACGGAGTTTCCTAATCATACCTTTGCCCACAATGTGGTTAGGTAGGCAACCAAAGGGCTGGGCACAGACGATATTTTCCACGCCACTTTGTATTAGCTCAATCATCTCACCAGTGAGTAGCCAGCCTTCACCCATTTTGTTGCCATAACCAACGAAAGGTTTAACACTTTTCTTGATTTCCTCAAAGGGGGCGGGGGCGTGGTAGCGTTTGGATTTGGACAGATATTCATGCATAACAGCTTGGTTTTTAACCATATAATTTTTGAACTTGCCCACAGCAAAACGTTTAAATGGGTTGCCGCCGTAAAGGTCAATATCCACAATTCGGTTGTCCGCCTTGAAGATTATGAAGTCGAGAATGCCAGGTACCACAACCTCACAACCTTCACTAGCTAGGAACGCCTCCAGCTTGTTGTTGGCGAGGGGGGAGTATTTAACGTAGATTTCCCCAACAATTCCAACCTTAACCTTTGGTACAAATGTGGCAGGAATCTGTTCAAAAGAGGCGATAATAGCCTCAAAATTAGCTTGCAACGTTTTTTTGCCCATACCAGTACCAGTAAAAAAAACCTTGCTTAGACGCTGGTTCCACTCATTAACAAGGCGGTCGCTGTCCCCTTTATTATCCTCGTAAGGTCGGGTAGCATTGGCAAGCAGCATTAAAAGGTCCCCATAAAGCAGGCATGCCATAAGCACCATTACCATTGGCAGGGAGATTTTGAAGCCTGGGTTTTTTTCCATGCCAGAAAGGTTAACTGATACAACGGGTACATGCTCCAAACCTTCACGCACAAGAGCCTTGCGTAGGAGGTGGATATAGTTGGAGGCACGGCAGCCGCCCCCTGTCTGGGAGATTAAGAGAGCCGTTTTATCCACATCATACTTGCCACTTTTTAGTGCATCAATAAGCTGACCCACAACTAAAAGGCAGGGGTAGCAGGTGTCATTGTGCACCGACTGCAAACCTTGGGCAACAATGCCAGAATGGTCGGTCTTTAGAACCTCCATTTTGAGCCCATAGGACTCCACAACGCAGGTGATAAGGTCGAAATGGATGGGCAGCATGTTGGGTGCAAGCAGGGTGTATTCGGACTTCATCTCCTTAGTAAAAAGGAGGCGTCCATCTTTATCATATTCTAGTTTAGCCATAAAAAACCTTCATTCCGTCGCCGTTCCACGACATAAAACTTTTAAACTACCATCATAATGCTCCCACAATGGACGGGGAAAATAGTGGGAGAAAGAGGGCGGGCTACTTGATAGTTAGTGAATTTTCACGTTCAGCCGCCGCCGCAAACAAGCTCCTGACACGGATTTTAGCCGCACCAAGGTTGCTAATCTCATCAATTTTTAGCTGGGTATATAGTG
>JAGWCC010001633.1:0-26162 GCA_022651775.1 Drusus annulatus
TTACTAGTGTTTCAAATCACTTATATATGTCATATTTATTTCTTAAACTGTTAATTTATGATGGAGTTATAATTAATATTTGTATTTAACAACCGATTTAATGCCAGAATTGAAACGAAATAGAAATTCGTGCTTAATCAAATAGTATGCCCTTCTGAATACATCTTTGAAAACCCCTTGAAACGCCACCATTTTTTTCCTTTGTTGCCGTGTAACTAGGGCATCACCAATGTTAAGGAATATCGTTTAGAAAAGAAAATAGCGGTGGAAATGAAATTTTGGGAAAATCCTCTAAAGAAAACTTAATTTATTGCATGGTCTGCACGCTGGTGGAAAGACGATAGAAATTGCCCGGCAGTGCACGCCAACTGCCTGACTCGGATTATTTATTTATTTACACTATTGTAAACGCCCGAGTGGGCTTTTACATATAATATTACATTTAACAGTGAAATAAATAAAATTGTTTGTACAGACGAAATATAGAAAAGTTGTAAAGTAGTAAAAAAAGTGTATAATTACATTAAATTAATATTGATTTAAGAGATATGATGTTGTAGCCTTCTTGTGTCTGCATTCCGTGCAGTTAAATACATCAGTTACCTCTGTGAATGTATTACCAACTATATGCAATCTAGGTGCAAGCGAGTATCTGAAAGACCCAGGATTGATATTATTGTTACAGCTAAATAAAATTATGAATAGCGAAGTTCTCGTTGTTATGTGAAAATAAATAAGGTTCAGTAAATCAGGGCTATCTATAATCATTGATAATTTTATAAAGAAAAGTCAAGTCAAAAATAATTCTTCGATTTGAAAGTTTTTATAAATTTATTCATTCAAAATGGGTGTAAAATTTTATTTCGTTTTGTACGTGGTCATTTTTTTCGATCAAACTACGAAGAGATATTTATTTACATTATGCAATGAAATTAATATCTGAAGGAATTGTCAATAAGCGGAATTTTGACAATTTAAAGAATTTATACAAGCCCCATACAACTTTTTTCTAGGCTAGTAAAAATATTCAAAAGCAAATACTTTATCAGAATATGAGTCAAGATGTTTCTACTCGTTGTATTTTATTAATTATTTTTTGATTGGATCATTAAATAAATATTATTATTAAGGTTTTAATTTTAAAATACACCACTTTAGTGCGTTGATATTAGAGTGATATTTCTCCTCGATCTTTTCAATAGTTAGTCTTTATATTATAAATAGTTAACATGTAATGATTTTTTTAAATGTGTTATTGGTTAGTCACATGAAAAACATTTGCGTTTGGTTTTTCTATATGTATATTCCTAACAACAAAAAAACTGATTCATTGTAAACCTAGCGCATGCAATTGACCTACTAAAGTAGAATTTCACAATCTTTGTGCGATCGACCTGCTTCAAAATGATGTGCTGCTTAGTACATAAGCAAAAAAACATGTTTGTAGTTAAGGGAATGATTGTTCCTAAAAAAACATACATTCTCTTCTACAATGTAATGTTTGTACTTGCATCTGGAAACCAAATAAAATAACGTTTTAGTGTTTGTCAATGTCAAGTTTATGTTGTTTTCAATATTAAATTCCATCTTCGCCGAGACGCGTAGAGGCAAATAGAAAAAAAAAACCCAAAAGCAAATATAAGTATTTAGATAAAAGTGTGACTGGTATATCTCACTGGAACTACGGTGATGTAATAAATTACCTGTTAAGATACTGAATCGGTCCACGAATCATACAATTCATTTTGCTCTTCTAACGGGAAAACTGATGGAATACAGAGAAACAAATAACATCATTTGTTATGTTAATTCTATTTTAATTTTCTGGAAGTACACACCATTGAAATCAATTGTCAACGGTGTGAAATATTCCAGTTTCCTCCACTTACGGTGTCTCGTTCAATGCACCCTCTGAAATCCCCACACTTAACAAATACATAAATCAATACGTTCTTGGTTCGTGACATACTCGTATAGAGCAGATAGACGAAGAAATTGAGACGGAGACGTTCCACAAAGACATTGTACGATCGAGTAAATCAAATACATGAGTCGGGTCATGTTAAAAGTCGTTATAACAGAAAAGTGAGACGAAGTATGAATGTGATAAAGCAAGAAATGTGTGCCGAAATAGAGGCGTGTGGCAGATCATACTCTCTGCCTACCCCTACGGAAATGGCGTGATGTTTAGTTAGTTATGGTTCGGGAGTGTCAAGTTCACCTTATCGCGGTTTGTTTTAAATGTTTGTTTGTTTTTCATGATTAAATAAATCATTGAGATATTATTTTCCTTGATCATATTTCAATCCTGAGACAAGTTTTTTAAAAACTTTTTTTTCAACATCGAAAGAGCTTACGTTCAAGAAACAAAATGATTTGACGTAATTTAGAGTTTAGATTTGAGAATCAAGGATCTCAAACTGAGCTGGAAGATTCTAACAGAATTGGGGAACCAAAATGTGAACACCTTTGTGTAAGGAGCAAGTTTTTCCACTTTTGTATGTTTGTCTAACTTTAACACTAGCTGTCTGTTTGGCTTGGAACCCTTCTAAATGCTTTCTTACAAAGTTTAGGAATACTCTTTTATCACGCTAACTCTCCGACATTAAACAAATTTGATGCTGTTTTAAGCACCCATTTAACAAAACAGGAATACATCTTTAATGTAACCATCCTAAACGTATATATTATAACGAAGGCAAAACAATCTGAATTCACGCGTTAATTTATAATCGTTTTTAGTTTTACAATTCTCCCACATCCACAGCCATGATTTTGTAGTTTCGCCGGGTTTATTCCCTTCTTCTCTTTCTGGTGCCTTCTCTTGTCGGGGGTTGACGACCATGAATTCAATTTTTCATTACGTTTCAGTGGAACTACACTCGTATCAGCTATGTGCGTAGGTTAATAAAATAAGGTGCGGGGTCTCCCTCAACCTCATATTAAAACTTGTTTACTTATTTTCAAAATATTGATGATTCTGCATTTCGATTAACATAGAAAAAAAATATTCACACATATTTTAAGGAAAACCTTCTTCTGAAAGCGTTGTTGGATGAAAATATTTATCACAACCTTATCTTGATGCTTTCTCTATAACTATTAACATATAAACATGCAGGGTATGATCGTTTAAAAGCAGCTTCCAAAATACACCCTTTTTGGCTTTCTAATACAAGCAATCCAACTCATTACTTAGATACTAATTCTATACGAGTAGATAGGAACATGTCTAAAGTATTGTATAAAATACAATTTTTTGACAGTAATATTTAAAATTATATATGAAATGTATACTGACATTCTAGGTAAAACATTCGTCAATGCCTTCGCTGGTTTTAAAACTGTACCTTTTACTGACGTTTTAGTATGTTTTACATAGAATTTAAAACATTACAGTTTAAAAAATATATTAACCGAAAACCTTAGATCAAAAATAATAGAAAATCATTCGTAGTACTGCTTGTATTAGAATGCTACAAAGTGACGTTTAGCATCATTTTTGAGAGCTGTGAAGGGAGACATTTTTTGAAAAAAATCTAGTTGGCTGCATTTTATTATAGACTGGATATAGAAAAACTTTGTACTAGATTTAAGGTATGTTATTAGTTTCATGGTATTAAACGAACTGAAAGATTTTTCGAAAACATTCTCCCAATTATTTCAAAAATTTGGCAAATGAATTGAAAACCTGTGATCAGACTTAATAACCCGCAAACTATATTGACAGGTATAAAAAAGTGGCAAACCCTTTAAATACAGTGTTTTTTTTTAGTTGAAATGCGTTTGGTAGACAATTTGAAAACAATTCTATTTAGTGAAATATCCATTATTTTATGCACCCATTCCTTAATTGTCTTTTGTACCGCTTTTTATAAAAGCACTGAATAAAGCAGCAATCGGGAGAAAAATACGGCAATCCTCTTCAAAGAAGAAAGTATAAAAGAAAACTCCTTTTCTTAATTAACACATTTTGATGTTCAAATGTTTGGTTCCAGCGTATTTTATGTTAATGCTCTACCATTCTGAAAATTGAAAGTTTATATCAATTGTTTATATCGTGTAAACGAATTTAATGTTTGCGTGATTCTACCTTACAATAAAAAAAATTAAAAATAATTAGTAGATACTCTAAGTATCGCCCCGGTGAAAAACCACCATTTGGAATCAAAACGTTGCTTGATTGGAATGGCTTTAGTCGTGTTTGGGACCAGATCTGAATAGCCAGATACTTTTCAATCTTCCTCTTTCACATCCCCTTCCCCCCCCCTTCAACCTCACAATATAACCCGATTGGGGATGCCATAGTTTCCCTGGCTCTAGACGGAGGGAGCAGTTGGGACTGTTGTGCGGTATTCTCTATAAAAAAAGTTATTCATTATATTCTAATAAAAGTGCTGGAATTGAAGCACAAATGTTGTGATTATGTATGAAATAACATAGAGAGAAAGAAGTTGCACAGTGTCATCAATTAATTTAGACCCGCATTTCTTGAGATTACACGATCTACTATCACTTAATTGTTTCCCGCATAGTGCGACAGGTTGTATCGTTCTGCTGGAACCATTTATATTCAAGATCCAAATAAAACAGTCAGGGCCTTTCTGTAAGGCAACCTATTCAATGTAACCTCATTAGCAGCCTCATTTTTAAAAGCCAAATTAAGCAGTGACGCGTAGTGGATGCGCGGGTTCTCCTAAACTCTTCGGTTCTTTGCACTTCTCAAACTCATGCAAACTCAACGAATTAACAAATTGTCTTTGCTCAAAATGGTGTTCAGGTTTGAGTCTTGGGATTTAAGTTTCTGGATCTTGTAGGCACGCAGATCAAGATCTTTCACGAGAATTCGCTGCTTCTTGCATCGTATAATTCTTGAGAACGACGACGAGTTTATACCCCTGCGGCTGTTTTAGAGTTAATGCTCACTTTGAGGAAGTACATGGGTGAATTTTTGGTCGAAATTTTCAATTTTCCTAAAATTATAATATTTTATTTTCTTTAGTCTTCGAATTGTTGACTAAATGCAATTTTCCCACAAGGCGCCCATCTTCTAAAAACATTCAATAAAACGGATGGACATTTCACATTTCGATTAAACAACTCGATCTCATACTGAATTTAACTGTGTACATAATGAAGGTTAATATTTCAACCAATTCTAACGATATATGAACACTGAGCGTAGGAGAATATTCCTATTTTGTTATGAAGGAATTTGGCAAGGTAGTAAAATAGGTCTTTGTTCTGACCTATTGTTTTTGTCCCCAGATCTCCTTCCCATCCCCTCTCTCCAGTCAGGTCAGCAGGGACGCTATTCAAAAGCGCCATATCAGTCTACCTAAGAGACAATTCTACTTGGAATTTCATGTAATGGGAATACAAAAAAGAAAGATAAAATCTCGGAACTGCGTACTGGAATAGACGAGAATAGAAAAAAAAATTATGGATATTATGGTAGTTTGGAAACTGTTTTTTTTTTCAAACATTTTATTTATGTGTACCTTCATACAATATCTACTATCTAGTTAGTCCATTCTTATTAATAATCATTAATGTCTTTTGTTGATGAAGCTTTGTACATCGAACTCCTAAAAATAGTTTTTTCCGCTAAAATATTATTTCTGGTCAAAGGATTACATTTTAAACAAAACGCAGAAACCAGGATAATATACACATGTTAGGTTATATTAACAAAATAATTATCTTTGTCATAAAATATTAAATTGAAACGTGGTGAACACATAAATGTTTTCAATAACATGTGCCATTTTCATAATAATAATTAATAACTTAAATTGCTGAAATTCAACCCGAACATCAAATCGGCTCGTAATATTCATCGGATTTGTATTCCCGTTTCTTGAAATAATATTTGATATTTGCCTGCTATACTATGGATATAAATCGAGTTATATGGATAAAACGAATATTTTTCCATTATATAAATATTGAAGGCAAATGATACTGACCTAAAAAATTTTTATCGAAATGAAAATCAGTCATTAGGGCTTTAAATCAGAGTTTCCAATATACAAGATAGTCATTAATTGCAAACAAAAAGTGAGTATAACGCTATATGGCTAGAAGAAAACTACTGTCAACGCTTATTATTTCACCCCATTTATCAAGATTCTGGCAATCTGTAAGCATGAACAAGAAAAGGAAGCAATCTGGAGAAATGAAATGTCTAAACCAGTTAACATAAAAGGTAAAGTCATGCAAGGATAATCCTTATCGCCATGCGTCGGTTCTATAGAAAATGAACGACTAAGATGAATATATTGCCGTAGACTCAGAAACAATGAATTGCTGTTCCTCAATCATTACTCTACTAATTATGGGCATCGTTCTCCACTGTCCAAAATGTCAAGAATTATTAACTCAAGCCATGGTCTTTAAATATTTGTTACCAGTCTAAATGATTTTTGTCATTCTTTACGACTCTACCAAAACCTTAACTTGGCCTTGGCTTTGACTTGAATATTCTTTCTAGTGCATATTTTCTGCCTATATTTGTTATTACTTTATTAAAATACTATTTATGTGCTGTTCTCTGTCTGTTGCTCTTTTTTCCATTTTGTGTTATGTTTTTTTTGTAATTGGACAATAGTCCGTTAGTAAATTAATAAATATTATCAGAAGTGATGTTAGGGTGAGGCGTTTCAAACTTTCGTCACATTTGACATCGTCAAAATTCAGTGAGAATTTTCTGTTAATAGTCGATTACAGGCCCACTTTAGCTTTGACCAAATTGTGATTCAATTTCAATTCAATTCAATTTGTCCAAAAGCTGAAATTGACGAATTTTGGGGATCATCCAAATTTAGAAAAAAAAAACAAAATGGCGCTAATCGTTGAATTGTGACAATGCCAAAGGTGACGAATATTTGAAACACCAACCTAAGATGCATTTGGGCGGAAAATGCATACAAAAAGTTTCTTACGCGGACGAAGTGGTCAGTCTGACACAACCATACAAAAAGGATGAATTCATGCTGCTCCCCGTAACTCGATTAATAATCAAATAAAACCTGTACTTTTCGTCAAAGCTCGGGTTGTTTTAAACTCTTTCATACATCGACCCCTTGGAATAACAGAGTTCTATTCTCGGCTCGTTTCAGCTTTCTATTAAATATGAATGGCTGGCAAGCATAACAGCAATATACCGCAATTCTCGAAAGCTGATCACAATTTGACCCAAAGCTGAAACGGTCTGAAAATCAGCGTTTAACGGGGACAGTTCTAATGTTAAAATAATCATCAATTGCACTGATCGTATATTTCACCATCTCGACCCATTGGAAAAACAAGGTTCCATCTGACACCACACTGCTGTGCGATAATATGGTAAACTATAAAGTAGCATTCTATAGATCTCATTATCGCACGACATTGCCGTGTCCGATGGAACCTTGTTTTTTCAGGGGTCGATCTGTGAAAGAGTTTGAAACAACCGAAGCTTTGACAAAAAGTGGTAATAAAAATGGCTCTGATCGTAGATTTGATGATCATCAATGTGATGAAGTTTGAAACACCTTTGTATCTTAAATTCACCTTTATATATTAAATATTATAATGGAACTAATTTGTAATATTAAAAGAGTAAAAGGAGTTCGGTACAAAGACGTAGTGTTTATTTTATATTTAAACAAGAATAAATGAAAAGAGACTTGAAAGGGTTTTCCCGTATAACTTTAAAACTTCAAACAATATTTTACAACCAAAACAAACTGAAAGGCCGACGGCGCACAATTCAATCGAACGCTTACAGATATTTCGTACTTAGAACTCAAAGACCTCACTGAAAGGGAACAACACGCAATCAGTATCGGGTCTTGAGACTAGGTTCTGGATCTCTGCTGTTTCAAGGACGAGCGGCGCCTTTTATAGGCCGGCGGGTTGCGGACTTTAGCACGTAGTGGGAGTAGTAGATGAAATTCCTAGAATTTCATCGACGATTGCCCAATTGGAGTCCGGCCCTGGATCCACACAGCTCAACATTGCTAGAGAGAGACAGTGCAGCGTTCGGAGCCGCGCACCCTGTCGCGTTAACAATATTCATATATCGACCATGCGCAACACCACCAATGTGACAACAGTTGTGTAGAGTTTTATATGTATGCTCTTCAAGCAAGTACACGAAATTACAAATACGACGAATAAAGTTAAGCAAATACCTATTATGTATAGTTACAAACTGGAGTTTTTGACTTTTTGTTGTATAAGCAGAAGTTCTTCGACTCCCGTGGTATGTACTGTAGTTCCACAGAAATGATTGCGAAAGGTAAATAAAGTCCGCAGATTTCAAGCTTAATACTAACACACTAATGACTTCCTGGCTTTCTCAACGTTATATCAATACTTTTATTACTAGTTATTAATAACCTGTGAAAAAATCACGGGATGTAATTTGACTAAGAAATAATATCAGTTGCTTTAATCCACCTATTTTAAATACTTTATACGCAGGTACTTTATTAGGTAAGTAGAGATTTGAAAAGATTATTTTTAAATTTTGATCATTTCATCTAACACCAGATTCAAATTTTTAAAAGATCACACTCATACGTGCGTACTCACAAAATAATAATTTTTTTATAGTTATTTTTTAAAAAGAAAGAAGACAAACATTCTCGGTTTACGAATAATCTGACATTTGAAAAACTCCTACTGATATCATAATAAGCGGAAAAATGTTGCTTATGCAATGACGGAGAGACTTTTACTAGGAGAGGAATTGAACCCACGACGCCCGAGTGGGAATCTTGACGCGTACGTCCACTCAGCTACTAACCGGTCAAATAATTAACGGATTCAGTATTCTTATTGTAAAAAAACGTCAATTTTAAGAACCATTTTTAGATTCTTTTTTTTTTCATTCTTGTATTTGCTTTTTAAGTGACACCTCACAAAATGGCCTTTGTTTGTACGATGTACAACTGAAAAATACAATATCGCCACCCGGCTGGGGAAAAAATTGTAAAGGCAAGGGTTAAGGGAAGGGCCTTTAGAAAGAGATTTGTTCGTGCGGGTCTTAAAAGGTCTTACATTATACATGGAATCGAATACCCCAGAGCCCCACTGCTCTGAGAGGCAGTTAAAACATAGCACCTTAATTCGAAAAATGTTGCAAAGCAGAAGGAAATAACGGAAGAAAAGGTAAAAGGTAGTACTGGGCGTTAACTATAATTCGAAATAACGTCAACGCCGTTATCGTTGGCGATTGTTAACTGTTAAATATAACCGTTGAAAATAACACCGACGTTGACTATTTTTTGGTAGACTAACAAATATAATACTATATTTTCTAAATTACATAAAAGTACACAAAGCGTTCTTGAGATGATTTTCCCACGAAAACGGGGGCTATAAAAAGTTATCTATTTATTATTATTATTAAGTCTAGACGTTGAATTATATGCACCAATATTACAAATGCAAAAAGTAAAAAATAGTAAAAGTAAAATAATATATTGCATCGTATTGTCTACTAAAACTTAATTTATTTGCTTACTAGGTATTTGCACTTTGGCCGTGAAACAAAAATATAAACATAAAACCATTAATCGTATTCTTCAACTCACAAAAAACACATTGAATGCACGCGCGACAAGTGAAAACTCGCCAAACTAAACCAGTAGGAGATTGACACAAAACCAACTAGCAAAAATAATGAATAACGAGTCTATCGGTTATATTAATATTAATCCCCTGTTAAAAATAACAGTTCAATGAAAGAAATTGGAGATATATATCATAGATATAACGTAAAATATTATTAACTTGTCATTATTTTCGTCGCTGTGATTCTAGGCGCGCCGCATGACGGCCGTTTCGGATAGGGAAAACCAACAAAGATCTAGTCATCAAAAGAAATAAATAAAATCTAAAAGATTATTCCCAAACTACGCATAATATTGTTACGAAGTACACTTCTTTACACCTTTTTAAAGACTAAAATAATAGGTATGACAATGCGATGCTCATTATAATATATCTAGCTGTTAGATTTTGGTGACATCTGGTGGTGGGAAATTGAGTTTACCGCTAACAGTTACATTTTAGGTGCCGCCGATATTTACCTAGTCATTATTTTATTCGCTTGGACTCTTGGAGGCGGATAGATATTCCACAAACGTCTAAGAATGTATAAAGATACGCATAATGTGCTGTTTACGATGCATAAGCTCTTACACCTTTTTGTTTACTTGGCGCTAACGCTATCATTACAATAGCTGTGGGTGTGGAGATTTTATTGCGTCGAATAATATGTCGGTATGTGGTACGAATATATTTTTAGTAATAATATCTAACTGTTGGCGCAAATTTTCGTCAATAGCGTTAGACGTTTATATCTAGCTGTTATTTTCTGAAGCTAGATATATTTTGATACAGTACTAGTAAAAGGAAAGTGGGACGTCCAAAAAATAATACACTTTTAGATCAAGAAAAAAAAAAAATAGATTTGTTTTTTACGATGATCCCTCAGTGATGTTAATTTTTCATCATTCATTTTTGAATACCAACTCATTAGATTATATGCTAATCATTATTGTAGTAAAAGGTTCTCTTTGATAAAAGTCTTGAATCTGCGGCTTAATTGCACGTTTCTTCGTTGCATATGCATGTTTGCCATTCTCGCATTCAGCGCTGAAAGGGATTATTGTTTTTGCTGGATCGACGAAATATGAGTTTCGTCGCTTGGGTCCGCAATCCTCCAAACATGCGCTATATAGCTGAGTCATAAAAATACCTTAGTCCGGCCCTGGATCCACACAGCTCAACATTGCTAGAGAGAGACAGTGCAGCGTTCGGAGCCGCGCACCCTGTCGCGTTACAATATTCATATATCGACCATGTAACACCACCAATGTGACAACAGTTGTGTAGAGTTTTATATGTATGCTCTTCAAGCAAGTACACAAATTACAAATACGACGAATAAGTTAAGCAAATACCTATTATGTATAGTTACAAACTGGAGTTTTTGACTTTTTGTTGTATAAGCAGAAGTTCTTCGACTCCCGTGGTATGTACTGTAGTTCCACAGAAATGATTGCGAAAGGTAAATAAAGTCCGCAGATTTCAAGCTTAATACTAACACACTAATGACTTCCTGGCTTTCAACGTTATATCAATACTTTTATTACTAGTTATTAATAACCTGTGAAAAATCACGGGATGTAATTTGACTAAGAAATAATATCAGTTGCTTTAATCCACCTATTTTTAAATACTTTATACGCAGGTACTTTATTAGGTAAGTAGAGATTTGAAAAGATTATTTTTAAATTTTGATCATTTCATCTAACACCAGATTCAAATTTTAAAAGATCACACTCATACGTGCGTACTTACTCACAAAATAATAATTTTTTTATAGTTATTTTTTAAAAAAGAAAGACAAACATTCTCGGTTTACGAATAATCTGACAACATTTGAAAAACTCCTACTGATATCATAATAAGCGGAAAATGTTGCTTATGCAATGACGGAGGACTTTACTAGGAGAGGAATTGAACCCACGACGCCCGAGTGGGAATCCGACGCGTACGTCCACTCAGCTACTAACCGGTCAAATAATTAACGGATTCAGTATTCTTATTGTAAAAAACGTCAATTTTAAGAACCATTTTAGATTTTTTTTTCATTCTTGTATTTGCTTTTTTAAGTGACACCTCACAAAATGGCCTTGTTTGTACGATGTACAACTGAAAAAATACAATATCGCCACCCGGCTGGGAAAAATTGTAAGGCGGGTTAAGGAAGGGCCTTTAGAAAGAGATTTGTTCGTGCGGGTCTTAAAAAGGTCTTACATTATACATGGAATACCCCAGAGCCCCACTGCTCAGAGGCAGTTAAAACATAGCACCTTAATTCGAAAAATGTTGCAAAGCAGAAGGAAATAACGGAAGAAAAGGTAAAGGTAGTACTGGGCGTTAACTATAATTCGAAATAACGTCAACGCCGTTATCGTTGGCGATTGTTAACTGTTAAATATAACCGTTGAAAATAACACCGACGTTGACTATTTTTTGGTAGACTAACAATATAATACTATATTTTCTAAATTACATAAAAGTACACAAAGCGTTCTTGAGATGATTTTCCCACGAAAACAGGGCTATAAAAGTTATCTATTTATTATTATTATTAAGTCTAGACGTTGAATTATATGCACCAATATTACAAATGCAAAAGTAAAAAATAGTAAAAAAGTAAAATAATATATTGCATCGTATTGTCTACTAAAACTTAATTTATTTGCTTACTAGGTATTTGCACTTTGGCCGTGAAACAAAATATAAACATAAAACCATTAATCGTATTCTTCAACTCACAAAAACACATTGAATGCACGCGCGACAAGTGAAAACTCGCCAAACTAAACCAGTAGGAGATTGACACAAAACCAACTAGCAAAAATAATGAATAACGAGTCTATCGGTTATAATAATATTAATCCCCTGTTAAAAATAACAGTTCAATGAAGAAATTGGGAGATATATCATAGATATAACGTAAAATATTATTAACTTGTCATTATTTTCGTCGCTTGATTCTAGGCGCTACGTATCGGCCGTTTCGGATAGGAAAATCCACAAAGACGAATAGTAAGAAGAAATATAACCAAAAGATTATTCCAAACTACGCATAATATTGTGCGTGAAGTACACACTCTTTACACCTTTTTAAAGACTAAAATAATAGGTACATGACAATGCGATGCGTCGTTATAATATATCTAGCTGTTAGATTTTTTTGGTGACATTCAGAGAATTATTTAACATAACAGTTACATTTTAGGTGCCGCCGATATTTTACCTAGTCATTATTTTATTCGCTTGACTCTTGGAGCTACGCATCGCGCGTTTCGGATAGGATATTCCACAAAAACGTCTAATAAGAATGTATAAAAAGATACGCATAATGTTGTTTACGATGCATAAACTCTTACACCTTTTTGTTTACTTGGCGCTAACGCTAATACAATAGCTAGTGTGGAGATTTTATTGCGTCGAATAATATTCGTATGTAGGTACGAATATTTTTAGTAATAATATCTAACTGTTGGCGCAAATTTTCGTCAATAGCGTTAGACGTTGACGGCATCTAGCTGTTATTTCTAACAGCTAGATATATTCTGATACAGTACTAGTAAAAGGAAAGTGGAATGTCCAAAAAATAATACACTTTTAGATCGCCATAAGAAAAAAAAAAATAGATTTGTTTTTTTACGATGATCCCTCAGTGATGTCAATTTTCATCATTCATTTGAATACCCAACTCATTAGAATTATATGCTAATCATTATTGTAGTAAAGGTTCTCTTGATAAAATGCAAGTCTTTGAATCTGGGTAGCTTAATTGCACGTTTCGTTGCATATGCATGTTTGCCATATTCTCGCATTCAGCGCTGAAAGGGATTATTGTTTTTTGCTGGATCGACGAAATATGAGTTGTCAAGCTTGGGTCCGCAATCCTCCAAACATGCGCTATATAGCTGAGTCATAAAAATACCTTTATTTTATTTGCTGGTTTGGCTTAAATTTTAATAGTGAAATGGTACTAACATATTTAGTGGAATGACATAAAACGTAAAACGCCAAATATAAAAAATGTCCAAAGAAGTGATGTTAACAGTTCACAATATAACCAACTCTGATGTATGACAGGGAGGCATGGAACCGGCAAATAAAGGATGAAAGTAGACTGAATGCTGAAGAATGAGATCCCTGAGGTGGTAACACCATGTATGACCGTGTTAAAAATGTGGACATCTGAAAAGAATGCAAGGTTGATGTAAGCGCAATAAATAGGATCACGAAAGGGACGCTTAGACAGCTTGGGTAGGTAGAGTAAATGTTTGAAGAAAGGAGTGTGAAAAGAATACATGATGGAAAAAGAAGTCGGGGACGCCGAGGAAGACATGGCACGATTGAGTGAATCAAATACTTGAGTCAGGCCATGTGAAGAGTCAAAATAACAGAAGAGTATGTATGAGACGATGTCTGAATGTGAATGAAGCAAATAGTGTGAGCCAAGATAGAGTTGTATGGCGGTCCCTCCTCTCTGCCTACCCCTGCGGAGAAACTGCGTGATGGTTAGTTAGTTAGGTAGTTACATAACACTCTTAGGTTGAGTTGTTTTAGGTTTGTAAAAATTCATCGGTAAGCGCCATTTGCTTTACATTACGTTTGAACGGTCTCCGAAATACGCTGACTGTCGGTAATTTTCAGATTTTGAACAAATTGTGATCAGCTGACAAGTGTAACAAAAGGTATATTATGCTCAAAAGCTGAAATGGTCCTAGAGTCGAAGTTAATTGATGAAAAACGAATTTTCCACTAAGGTATTTAATAAATATGAAGTACATTCAATTTTAATTAAAATATTGTAGTGTAAATAGTGTAATTTTTTTTAGTACAGCTTAGTAAACAGTCTTCACTAGTTGGTGATCGAAACTTTTTTTTTCCATAATGTTTTATTTTAACTAGATTTAAACATAATTAAGGCTTAACAAAAGAAAAGTTATCAAGAAAAAGTAAGCTTTAAGTAAATTACAATAAAAACTGTTTTTTTAATTGTATTTTGTTTGAAAGTGGTGGAGGGGTATGATGGTTTTACCTTTATCCAACACGGCGATAATCTGATTGCGTTGACTGTACCCTTTATGAGGTTGGTGTCGCTTTCCTTCCATCCCGAGCAAATCTCCGCTGACGCGCACCACTACATAGAGCTTTGGGTTGGTGTCCGTTTTCGGAACTGCAACTTCTCTTGCACTATCTCAAGGTAGTAATCGATGCACAGCTTTACGCAATTATCTTTGCAGTCGACCACAGGAGAAACATCGATCGAGCGAACCATATTTTTATTTTGATTCTGTGCAAATGAGGGTGTTTCATCTGATTAACAATCCGTTTTTAACAAACCGATCGCCATCTCTACTGCACGAACGCAATGTAGATATTTTGTGTCTGTTTTACGGGTATTTAAAAAGAGTCTGCTCAAAAGAGTTTGTACGTGCATGGTACTCGACGGACACGAGTGGAACATAGTTTCCAGTTAATGTCGGCTTCAAGAACAGGTCGTTTCTTCGACTTGTTTTGGTGTAAGTCGTTTCGTATGTAGAACGAGCTATCGATTACTGTCTTTTTTCTTTCGTTTCATCCGGGTCTCTTCAAGGGCCCATAAATAAAACTCTTACCTGCAGCCCCTTTCTTGACCCGCCTCACAAGCTTGCCTAGCGAGTTGCTATATAGTTCCTTCTTGTGAAGTGTCACATAAAAAAACAAGATTTTAATCCACATGTTTTTGTGTATCCACAAAACCATACTGGCGACGCCACTAACTGCTAGGTAAAGTACATTTGGACGTAGTTATGCAGAAAACGCCCAACTCAATAATTGCCGAAATCTAGTTTTACATGTTTTCCCATAGATAAATACGAGATTTATATTTGCTGAAAACATCCATGCTCCAAATTCAATAGATTTTTGGTAATTATTTTTTACAGATATTTGACTAAAATTGAACATTAAAAATATTCAAATGTAGGATAACAATAAGAAATACATTTAAAAAAAACATAAATTATAAATTGCCTCACAAAGAAAAAAACGCTGATATTCACTTTACAACTGCCGATTACGCATATTAATGCTTTTGTATCGTCATTTTTTCAAACGCTTTTTTCTTAGTTTTATCTTTTTGGGGTTAGATACTTTCAGCATAACTACGTCCATTTATACTTACTAATATATTTTTATTACTATCGTTACCTATTTTAGCTATGGCATGTACATAAACAAAATACAGTCTGCTCAAAAGAGTTTGTACGTGCATGGTACACATGCATGCACATAAACAATTATACAACTTATTCTAACCACTCAAACTAAACCAAAGCAACACATTTTTGAAGATCTGCTTGGAAAAATATTTTCAAACATTAATTACGTACTATACCGCAATAACCGTGCATAAAGCATTAACATCTTCAACGTTACAGAGCATTTCGTTCCTTTGTTTTGTTAACAGATTCTTTCTCCGCGAACAGAATAGGTAGCAAAATCACAGTTCATAAACAAAATACCACTCGAAAACTTTGTATATTAGACGAAAGTAATACCATAGATATTTTTTGTTTCACCAAGTTGTCCGTATTTAAAGATACGAGTTGACATTTAGTTCATTTACGCACAATGGAAGCACTGAATAGGCAACCCCCTTCTATTTTGGCATTGGCAGGAAATTGCATTTGCCGACGAATGACCTTATATTATTGTAAATCATTCTGGTTCGAAAATTTCATCAACGAATTTGCTTACAAAATACGTTAATTTGAGGAT
This sequence comes from Drusus annulatus, assembly GCA_022651775.1. NCBI lineage: Eukaryota > Metazoa > Arthropoda > Insecta > Trichoptera > Limnephilidae > Drusus > Drusus annulatus. Next base: position 16,354 of record JAGWCC010001633.1, read on the forward strand.
TTTCTCGAACATATATTTTATAATAATACTAGTAGTTAATACACGGCTTTGCCCAAAATTTTCCAGAATCTGTTTTTTTCAATTGAACAATTGACAAATTTGGATTAAACAATATGGAATCTTTTCACATTTAAAACCGTTAAAATAATAATTCAAGGCTCTATGACTCGTGATGGAATTAATTTAGCAAGTTGAACAAAGTCGCTTTGATATTTTAAATTTAACTTTCACACGGAAAAAAAACAGTGCAAAATGTATGATGCTTAAACTCGCCACAGTTTTTGCTGCTTCCAGATAAAAATAGTCTGCTTTTTAGTAAGGAATTTAATTTACGTGAAATAATTTTAGGAGTATTTATTTTTTTATACTAAAATTTATAAAAACACAAAAGCGTAAACTACCAGTTAAAAGCAAAGCTTTGGCACCTCAATTTTAAGAAAATTTGTAAGTAGGAAATAATTAAGAGAGACGAAGAGGAGATGGAAAAAATTTTTGAGACCTTGGCTTCTAAATTCTAAGCACTCAACATAGCTAAAGTTATATCAAGCAATGTTACTTTGTGATTAGTAATGCAGTAAAAGAGGGTAGGAAGAAAGGATGCTTGAAAGTTAGGATATTCTTTGAATCCATATCTACTTAATCACCGAACATAGTTGTGGCCATTTCAAGAAGGGTTTTAGCGTTACACAAAAGCGTAGTGGTAAGCGTTTTTTACAAACTAAAATATTCTAATCAGAAAACGTGCGTTTGAAAAATTCAATTGTAAAATTTACTTCTAAAATATCAAACAGATAATTAGATTATATTATTTATGAGCGGTAGGTACTAGAGAATCCCCTGTCAGTTCTCCCCTCCTTAGCATAAAGGTTAACACGAATTGCATTCAACCTTTAGAAGGCACTTGCATACACAAACAGACACAATGCACAGATACGGTCAGGCTCTTTCATTGTAGAGAAAGGTAATTTCGCCGCTCCTAAGATTATATTTTATCTCTCATCTGGGAGCACTGGTCTAGGAAAAGACTGGAAATTTTATGTTGAGATTCTCACTTCACGTAATGACTTATTAAATCTGTTTCGAAAATTTACCAATCATCACGTTCCAAAATTAGTGTGCCCTTTACAAAATCATATTATTATAACATCGATTATTCATATGATGAAATTAAACAATTATTGAAAATGTCTTCATTAGAAAAGCGCAGGAAAGGCTTTGATTTAATTTTCATTTACAAAATTATTAATTGTTTTACTGACTCACCTTTTCTGTAGCAACTTATCCAGTTCAACATTCCTGGCCGTAGACTTAGAAACAATGAATTGCTGTTCCTCAATCATCACAATGCTAATTATGGGTATAATTCTCCAACGTCCAGAATCTCAAGACTTGTTAATTCAAGCCATGGTCTTGAAATTTTTGGTAGCAGTCTAAATGATTTTTGTCATTCTTTACGACTCTACCAAAACTTTGACTAGACCATGGCTAGAATGTTCTCTCTTATGTTTATTTTGCCTTATTTTTGTCATCGCTTCATTTATTATTATGTATATGCTATTCCTTCTCTGTTGCTATTTTTTACATTTCGTGTTTTATATGTATTTTTTGTAATTGGACTTTAGTCCGTTACTTTATAAATAAATAAATATTGACTAGGAAATATGAATTAATGGAATAGACTTAATCATCCATCTATTTTCTGCAGGGGAAGGCGGAGAGGTTGAAATGCAATACCACTCTATCCCGACATACACTCTTGTTTTAGATAAAATCATGATTACATTTGATTGAACCATGTCTTTCTGGGAGGTCCCCGACTTTTTCCATTCTCCTGTGATTCCTATGTTCTCTTGGCATCAGCATCTCTCACTTAAGAGGAACGCATACGTAGCCGGTTCCGTACAAAAGTTTTTTTTTTGATTTATGGCAGAAATACCCAACCAAAGAAATGATATTTTTTATGGTAAGGTGTGACATACATCTAGTACTCGTATATTTATACAAAGTGATTAATATTATTTATTTTCGGTTTTTATCATAAAATGTAGGCATGAAAATATTAAGATTTTTCATAATCTTAATAATAATAATAATATTTGGATATTTTTTTTGTTTGGCGCCGTTTTTGTGAAAAATTACTTAAGGCGCTGTATTATAAAACAGTGCTAAAAATATTGTAATGAGTAAAATTAAAAAAAAAAAAATAGGAATGGCAAATTTACGTTGATACACCAATTTGTCATTTGTAATTTTAAATTTCGAACTAAAAAAACTTTTTTTTTTGGATTGCTTTATTTCCATAGTCCTTTCAGTTTGGTTGGGTAATTATGCCTTAAATCCAAAACAAAGTTTTGTATGCAACAGGCCCCGTGGGCGTTTCTCTAAATTCTGTTCATAATTTATCTTTATTTATAATTCCATCATAAATGATTTTACCACGATATCAGTTTTAATGAAATCCGTGTTCTTTCATCGTTCCTCTGCCAAATACATTCATTTCGCGCTTCCGTACATCAATGTTGGTATCAGAACTTCATTTCGGACTGTTAGTTTCATACCCTTTGAAAACTTTATTCAGTACAGTTCTCCATTAATTGAATATCCTGCATTCACCCTTCTCTCAATGTTCTTATCAGCCTTTCCATCCGTCACAAACATACCATCAAAGTACACAAACTTTTCCACTTGCCCTAAAGATTGGCAGTGTTTTCGTAACCTTTAATTCAAATACCATATACTGTTCTTTAACATAATTCAAATAAGCTAAAAATAACAAAATTTGCACATTGATACAACAAAAATATAAATGGAGTTGAAAGAATTGAGAAGACACAGGAAATTGTTTATTTATCAATTTGTGTGGGCTTAAATGTAGGAACATATCGTGCACTTGAATATATTGAAATACCTACGACAAAGGACTAAATATATCCATGTTCTTGGTATGATTAGTGTAAATTAGAGTAAATACTACACTACAGAGTTGTTTTAGAAATTTCATGAAGAGACTATAAAATTGTAAGATGTGACTTCCTTGTTCACATAAGGTTCGAAGATTCTCAGAGCTTCTTACGGTTCTAATCTAATAATCGTAAACGGTAGTTGGCATATTTCTTAAAACGTAATGATTAACAATATAATATTCCGTAAAGGTAATATGGTTGCCTTAGATCTCTTAAAATAAATTAGCTGCTACGCCTTTTAATATCCCTCACCCCCTGTCCATCTTGTGAGCGCTTTTGGTGATATAAGTTTCCATTATTTCGGACGGATTATCGCCTGTCTTCTTTATTAGGGCGTTGCAAAAAAGTAATTACCCTTATTCATTAGATGAACGTGAAGAACATAAATCAGGAGTTCCCCGTCTTTTGCTTCCCCAGCGGGTGACTAAACTTTTTGTTTCACCCTTCATTGTTTTTTTATGCTCTCAGACTTGTTGGCCGCCCTAACCTCGGGTGGTTGTTTTTAAGGCTTTTTTCTTCATTTTAATGCCGTGAAAAGGGCAATAAAGATGGAAGTAATGCTGGGATCCGAGTATCTTTTAAGTATTTATTGATAAGGATAAGTGGCTCGTTTCTGTTTAGTATACTCGCTTTTAAACGGCTATTGCCGAAATCATCGTCTAAACTTCATTTTATTTTAGAGCCTTTGTCAATTCAAAATAAAAGTTGCCGATTGGTTTAAAAAGACTGAAGGTAAAAAGAGATTTTCCTCGTTCAATCTGATAATGTCAGAGCTTGAACTTATTTACATACAAAGCTACAAGTTCCGTCTCAGTATTTTGTATAAACTTGAAATAAAGAGCTCTGGAATCCGTCCGGGCAGATGATCGCAGCGTGCACTAAGCGGTCGGCACAAATGCGGGTCGACGAAATGAAAGAAAAATGAGACGAGAAAACGTTATTTGATGGCAATCTTCCTGCGCCGCAAAGGGTTCGGGTAACGGCCTGCGCCGGTATCCGTAGGCACTTAACGGCGTTACACAGAATGCCGTTGTTATTGCATCCATACCGGCCGATCCATGTTCACTATTGTCCAATATGGTCCCGCGGCAGATTGCCTCTCGGCCGCTACAGCTGATGACGTTGAAAGTTTTCCGACGCCATCTGGCGGCGGTTTAGCATTTAAACTGTTTTCGTATGCAATGAAAAGCACCGCTAGTAGACAAAATTGAATCAGTGATAATAGTTAAAGGTGCTAAGAGTTCTGTACATTGGGAAATCACGGTAAGCTTGCCGGATTCAGGATAGCTCAGTGGTTGGCGTAAGAAGTCAATAAACAAATTCCGATGTGATTTTCTATTGCATATGTATAACAATGAATAAAGAAAGTATTGTTATGATTACACATACGTTTAAACTATTTATATTTGGAGATCACAGAGATTTCATTTTTTTTAATTATCCTTTTCAGATTGATAATATCTACTCCTAATAAACTGATTTTCTAATACCAACCCACATAATGTGTTGCTAAAATGATAAAGAAAAAAACTTAAATATTTAAGTAACGTCATAAAAGATTTCTCTCCAACAAAAAATATGGAAAAACATAAAGAAATTCAGTACGAAATAAATTTAAAAAATGTTTCTTACGATATCTGCAAAGTTTTAAACAAATCTAGGTTTCATATATCCTACCAAAAACATCCACACAAGAATAGAGTAGAAGTTTTAGTTCTAAGCGTTTTGATGAAGTTAAAAATTCAATAATTTAAAGTCGTCAAGCCAATTTTTGAGAGCAGTGTCTCGGTTGAAAGATATTTTTTCGAAAATAAATAATATCTCATTGATCGAGTAACATAGTGAAATTGCGATGGATGTGCAATAACCGGCCAAGCGAGCTCTTGAATATCCGCTTTTTTGGTGCCAGTAGTCCAATGGTATTCTTTACATAAATACTGAAATGGTTTCGGTAACTTAAGTTTTCGGTTAAACGCAAACACATGGGTATATAAAAAATGATGTTATTTCATATTAAACACTCAAACGGTATGTAATGTTAAAAATCATAGCATTATAATTGTGCTACAAGGATTATTGTTCATCGCGCAATACTACTTCCTCGACAATACATCGGAGGATACGTTTATGTTATGTAATTACAACGTTCTTGTTTTAACGCAGTTTCTCTCGTGATCGGATCCACTTGTTCCATATTAAATTTTAATCTACTAACTCTAAAATCTGTAGGATTATGCGTTTAAGTTTTAATTTCGACTATATTCCCCGTGCGGGTTGTTTTTAACATTTTAAAATGTCGAATAGCTTTTGAATTTGTGTTACGGAGATACCCCGTCAACTTTCCCAATTTCTCACAGAGAGTTTACGACAGTGATTCCGAAGAGAAACTCAAAATCATTGAAAAAAAACCGGAATTTAACAATAAATAACAAAGTTAAATAAAAATTCGCTTCGAAATCTACATTATTTACTTAAATACAAATCCATCAAATGCAATATCCGACGTGAAATAGTGGTTCAAAAGTGTCATAAATATTATTTTTTGAATAATCGATAGCATACATCACTCGAACAGTTTATAAAGCCTGCTTTCAGTGTACAGTAAACAAAGCAGCTAAACGCGCGTTTTCAATAAATTCACATTTATTGAGTTTTATCTACACAAAATGTTGAACGCCTATTAATTTTGGTTCAGGCAACATGTTTAACAATAGTTAACGAATAATGGATCTCAAAACAGGTCAAAACAACCTATTCTATAATGATTCTGAAGCGCAGTTTAAAGCGGCATATTCAAATAAAAGGCTGCTCAAAAGTACTGTCTTTCTCGTAATTAATAATTAATTTTAAATATTTCCCCTTTTGGATGGATTTCTGGCAAAGCTTTATTTTGCTGTCAATTGTCGGTAGAGAATGCAAAAAAGACATTGTTTTTCAATGATCTTAAACAATAACTATGAAATAATCTCGGAATATATTCTCGCGAGTAGGAATATTTTAAGGTTTTTTTTAAATATACGCGCTACGATGAATAACCCAATAAAACCAAATTATCTATTTGTATCATCCATTAAAACCGACAAAGCTTTGAAAAAAATATTGAAAGCCTTTTTACTTACGCACGGGCAGAGAAAATAAATCAAGGATCTTGTAGAGAAATCTACGCATATGAAATTGATTCGGGAGGTTTTCAGCTCGATTCGAAGAGTGGAATGTTTGTCAAAGTGTTGTGACGCTGATTTTTACGGTTAATGGCATATACAAAATGTCTTCCATAAAAAGATAGTAATTAGTAATTTTGTTAGAATCTCTCACTATGAAGCACCAAACGTGTGTTTTGGAGTCAAGAAACTTGCACAGCTTTTTTGAGTCAATATAGCTATTTTTAGTTAGCGACGTGCTTTAATCTCGAGCATTGAAATATCAATATACCCAAAAAACAAGATGTTAAAAAGTTGTTTGTGTAGTATATAGGGCACTTAAGTAATTGATATAAGTCTTGCCAGGAAAATAAATATTTCACTTCATCCCCAAAAGTAACCTTTATGAATGGTCTGTCCATTTGTTCTAGAGTCTGTAGAATTTGAGATTAATTTATACAATTTTATAAATAAAAATTATGTGTGTTTTTTCATACAGGTTGAAATTGAAAAAAAATCATAATCCGACAGTCAAATTTGTTTCTCAAACATTCAATAAGGTTTTTACATTTTTAAAGCCGTTGGAACTAGGGTTGAAATTTTTTTGTAATATTTCGATTTAAAAACATTATTCCACTTTTTTTTGAGGCTACAGGCATAATTTAAAAACTGTGTTGGGATATTTATAACATCTAACTTTGAAATACAGCAGTTTGCTCAGCTCCTAACAGACTAAAACATATTTTGAAAGTTGTAAATCTTTAAAATATTTATTCCTTCACGGTTGAATTTTAAAAATAAACAAAGAAAGTTTTTATTTCTAACAAAAAAAAAAAAAAAAAACTGGGCAGATAATTGCCAATACTTGTGGAATAACTAGTTCTAGAAACACCTGCGGTTAGCCGTTATTTACGATCGAACAGCATTTCCTTTGAAGCACAAACTAATCGATTATATTGTTATTTGGCTCCTACATATTATTATTATTATAAAGATAATATTATGGTTACAATGGAGGTTCAGAGTTGAATCAAATGAATAGATTAATCGCGTTTGCAAATCACATTCGGCAATTCTAATTCGCTGAATATCGAAATCTATTTCGAGCACCGTTTCGACTGAAGCCAACATGTTAGAATTATTAAATTTTCACTTAAAAAAATAATTCAAAGCACTTGCCAACATTTAGCTTTATAAACTAAAAATTACATTTTAAACATTTATTTGAAAAAATATTCGACTGGTATATCAATACCATCAGTTAAATCGATAAAAGTTACTGACTCAATTATGCAAAGTAATGTTTTTTTTTTAAACATGTATATGTAATGTAAAATGTTTTCTAATATAGTTATTTGGAAAGGAAATTGTAAAAAAAATGAAAATTAACAGTTTAATGTTAATTGAAATCTAAACACATTTTTATGTGTTACTTTTTTTGCCCTTAAATTCGAATCATTCTGAAACTTAAAGATAATTTATATCAAAATTCGAATTAACTTTAAATATTAATTTATTATTAAATATTTAAATAATCGAGAGTCTCGGTCATGACCATTGTTCTTAGTTGCTGGCTTTTTTCTGTTTCATGTTTGTGTTTTAGATTATTAATATTATTTAATAATTCATATCAATCACATCTGATGATCTCTTTCTTTTTATAGTTGATATTGATGTCTCCCTAATCAAATGATACTGCAAATTAAATCATTCAGTTAACTCACCTGTATCTTCGAGGAATCGAATTAGAGTACTTCTTTTTTATATTACATCCAGTGGTCTAACTCATGCAGCGAGTACTTGATAGTAACGACCGCATCTTAGACCTAGCTCTTTGTTAGGACACACTGAATGTCTCCCCTCCAGATAATCCACTCGTAAAAGAAGACTCCCATCATAGAGCCTTCAATATATACTAGAACTTTATTAATGGCCACACCAAATCCTAAGAGATTTCAAAATAAATACTTCTTTACCGCATAGTTGAGTATGTCGCCATCAATAAAACCTTTTCTAGTATGGCTGGTACGGTACCTTGAATGATTTACGTGACCATTTAATTGTGAAATTAAGGAAACAATCATACTATATCTGATTCTTCCAGTTAGTGGAGGAGTGGTCAAAGCCATCAGGTTCCCTACCAGGAGTTGCGAGGTAATCTTCTGCTAGCTAAGTCTCCCATAATTGCACGAGCAATATTTTTCACCAATTAGAAGGAATTCGAATATTTTCAGATTATTTGTAATCTAGGATTTAAATAAAAATAACCATGTTTTTACTAGCGTTTTTAAAACGCCTCTTAGGAAAGGCGAAATGCTGTAATAATAAAAAAATAACTGTTGGATCCAGTCAAAATATAACACACAATAAAAGCCTTCAATTAATATGATTTTTTTTACGGTTAGAACTGTCTAACGATAAACGAGGTCAAAAACAGGTTATACATATTAAATTACATAATTCAATATTAGTTACTTAGAAAACATTTTAATATTTGAAGAAGAACCAAACTAATCTTGTCTATCTTTATCAAGACACTGAGTAATCTAAATAAATCAGTACCTACTTAAACTTTAATGCACCGGTACAACTTAAATTAAACATCCGAACTTAATACAGGATAAATTTGAAAATATTAAATTCTCAAATTCAAGCACCTGAAGAGGCAAAATTTTTGTAATATTTACTAAGAATCTGATCAAAACCGTTAGGTAAATTTTTGTTCCTAATCAAAATTTGGCTGAAAATTATGCCACAGTGTTATTTGTAATATTCTTTCAGCGTGGGAAGTATTCGTTCGAGGCGTGAGTTTGGGAATTTCAACTTTGTATTACCCCCCTGGTTGGGTAAGGGCGGAGTTTATAAACCAGAATTTATCCCCATTTTGTTATCTCAGGAGATCAGCGAAGGGATCTGCTTTGTTGGCCAAAAAAACTTTCCCCGTGTAATGTTTCAATTGAAAAATTACATTTTACACCACTTTTTACGGGCACAATAGATTGGCACGCGACCGCTTTATAAATAATTTCCGGTGAAATGATATTATTCCTGTTTATTTCAAATACAGAATGAATCGACATTGTATCAGATTTTCTAAACAATGACCCGTCCAAATGTATTTCGTTTAATTCTGCATAATGTTACAAAATATTCCGAAAACATACTTTTCACAAATAATTAATGTACCTAGCTTACTAATTAACCATCACGCCATTTCACCGCAGGGGTGGGCAAAGAAGACGGACCGCCATACAACTCTGTCTTGGCACACGCTCCTTGCTTCATTCACATTCATACATCGTCTCATACATACCCTTCTGTTATTCTTACTCTTCAAATGGCCAGATTTTAGTATTTGATTCACTTGATCGTGCCATGTCTTCCTCGGGCGTCCTCGACTTCTTCTTCCACTCACTTTCGCATCATATCTTCTTTTCACACTCCTTTCTTCGTTTATTTGCTCTACATGCCAAAAACCATCTAAGCGTCCCTTTCTTGATCCTATACGATGTAAGTCAGCCTTGCATTCTTTCCGTATATTCACATTTTTAACACCTTGCCTCGCTGCCACTGCGTGATATTATCTAACCGTGAGTGGTAAGACGTTTGACTATAAATCCAAAAGACGCGGGTTCAAACCCGGCGTGCGCCAATAACTTTTATTTAATTAACATGTGTCATAACATATTTGATTCATCTAAAATAA
>JAGWCC010001634.1:0-17289 GCA_022651775.1 Drusus annulatus
TAATAATTACTTTTATACAATTTGATATTACCAATGTATTTTAAATAGTTCTTTCAAATTAATTGATTGGTTTAAATTGAAGTTTAGGGCTAGGGTATTAATAACTTAATTCATGGCACATGTCGAAATAATGTTTTTGTTTATTTGTATAATCACTTTTTCACAGTATTGTTACTAACCAAAATACAGGATGTAACCTCAAAAACCGTCGAGTTATGTCCTGTTGCGTCGCATAACAAAACGTAGTGGGCGGAGTCGCCGGAGACGCGGGAGACGGAAAACATGCTTACATATCGAATGGTGGTGCAATATTATGTGAGAACTTGTCTTGTCTCTTTCTCTCTCACGGTTTACGACGTGAGAACCCGGAGAAAGTGATTTCTCGTAAATTTGTATAGGATGGGTAAAAATATTTATCTCTCTCCATTTATATTCTTGCTCTCAGCTTGTACATTAAAGTTTACAAAGTATCTCATTATGAATCATATTATTTTTGATTTAATGATGAAAACTTAAATACTACTTGACATAACTAACGTATTTTAAATGGTTCTTACAGGCTTTTTTAAATGTATCAATTAGCATAATTAGGATGGTTTCCGGCAGCGAATGATAAAATTTCATCCCTTAAAGTAAGCTATTTTGTGTGTTGGTTTTATTATTTTTTTAAATTAAGAATTATAGCATTCAAAGGCAGAAGTACAGATATGTGGCAGCACGTGTACATGAGCCAGCTCGTTCGTATCCCATAAAATATGAAACAGCACCCCCATTTCGCGAAACCATGCGTGAAATGTGAGTCTGCGACCTTCTGGACCGATGTGACCCGGCTCGCCTCGGCGCTGCGTACGTGCGTTCGCCGGCTCGCCCCGAAAAAGGACACCGCGATCGGACCCAAAGCTGTGCTCAATACTCGAACAGGTCGGGCTGCGCGCGATCTCGCCCCTGGGGCTCCCCGGCGCCCGGTGCGCGCGGAGAGCTGCGGGAATCTTGTCACCCCTCAGCTCTACGACTTCGCACGGTGCATTTTAAATTGTATTATTGTTCAATCACTCGCTCACCTCAAACTCCACAATATTCGTTGCACCATTTTTGTAAGCTTCGTTAAATAAGTAAATTTCGAATTTGTTACCATTTTTTTCATGTACACACTACGCATTTAAAAAAAGATGAGATTTATACATGTTGATAAATTAACTGACGGCCTCCATGATCGAGTGGTCAGACGCTCGACTACGAATCCAGAAGTCACGGGTTCAAAGTAAATTCAATTCAATTAATATGTGTTGTAACCTCGGAGTAACAATGTATGGAGAGAGAGCTAATTATTTTTACCCAACCCATACAAACTTGCGATAAATCACTTTCTCCGGCTTTTTAGGTCGTACACTATGAGAGAGAAAGAGACAACAAATATAATACACCACTTCTATGTACTGTCACAATGATCTTGCGCGCCTGGGTCACTGCGGGACTCCGCCCACATTTTTTATTATACCCTAAACTTGACACAACTAAACGGTTTTTAAGGTAATATGCTATATTTTTGTTGATAACAATACTGTGAAAAAGTGGTTATACGAATAAACAAAAAACATTACGTCGGTATGTGCTATAAATGGATGTATGAATACCCTAACCTTAGTCTTAGCCACGCCCAGGTCCGCCGAGTCCGGTAAAAATCATCAAAAACTGACTACACTGGCCTGGATAGATACCACTCTATATACTCTAAGGTTGTAAGACATTTAAATTATAGAAATTAATATTTATAAGTATTTTTGCGGCACTTTTTAGAGTGGTAGATACACTATAAACAAAATAAAATGTTATTCTTTTGTTTTCTCACTATTCTCTAATATTATTTTATATTGTGTTCTCCCTTTGTATGTAAATATAACCGCACACTATGTATTTTTTGTTTAGTTTAATTTTGTACCCTGGTGAGGCTTAAGCTAAGCAAAACCGGTCGGACATAGTTTTTTTTTTTTTTAATCTGTGGTCTTTCACAAAGTTATTATTTCATTAAATAAGTCAAACCACAAAGTGATTGCTTTCTACGAAAATACGAAGATAAATTATTTTACATCTTTTTGCGTCAGAAGGCTAATTTAACATGATTATAATAACTGTTCGATCTTAGCACACGTGCATATATATATACACACGTGCGTCTCCAAATTTCTACGCTTTGGGCATTGTGTTTGGCGCGCCCCTTATTTTGGTCTGACTTGATAACACCGAACTCAAATACGGCACAGCTTACGCCATTTTTTGATATTTAGGTTCGTACTGTCCTACGTGGTTTAACGCACAAATGCCTCAGGGATTCGTTAATCCAAATATAGCAACAAAAACTTACAACAATAACCTATATTTAAAAACGAAAAATATTCTTTTGTGACTTAATTCATTTCAGAACAATGCAGGTAGAGTTTATTAATATTATATTTACTATCTTTAAGGATAATTCATTGACTTGAGAATTTTTTTCGCGCTTTGACTTTGATGAATGATATTTCTATTAATCGCCTTCAGAGGTTCGCCTCTATCAAGGAGGGTAGACTTTGTATGCGCATTATACAGTCCGCACCTCGGCCGGGAAGGCTTGTATGTTTTTATGGGATAAAAAGCAAATCTGATTATTTCTCAAGGGTTAATCATTCTAATACATTTTGCTCTCGGGTAAAAGTACGATAGTTAAATTAATCTTTTTACTGAAAATTCCCAAAAGAATTATGGCGTACGTCCAGACAAAAAAACGGCGAGTTTGGATAGAAAATATTTATACTAAATTAAAAAAAATTTTTTTTTAACTTTATAACAGATTGCTTGTTATGGCTTTAGCTGTATTTAGTGACTAGATCTGAAAAGCCAGGTACTATCCGACCTTCCTCTTCCCCATCTCATTCCCCTCCCCACTACCTTTGCCCACAAAACATACCCCAATTGGGGATGCCATAGTCCCACTGGCTCCGGAAGGTTGAGAGCAGTTGGGACTCTTCAACTCAGAAAGCGTAAACCCATCTAAAAACAAAATCCTGCGTGAATAAATCTGCCCAGTTTTTTTGATTGGAATCTTAAGGTCAACATATTTTAACTTGCATGAGCTATGAAGCTTTGAAATTGTCTACAAAAAGACAAAACACTGTCTATATCCTCGCCGAAAAGGCAAAAGGGCTGATGTGCTATTTTGGGAATTATACACAAGGGCACTTTAAAAGTTTTTTTTGTTTCACAATAAAATTCTTCTTGAATACTTTGTTGAATTTTGAAAAAAAAATACTCAGGTAATTTAATGCTCTCACTGAGTTACCTGAAGCGACAAAAAGATTTTTAAAAGTCCCAAACTTGTGTCGCTTCAGTCGAGCCTTCTCCAAAATGGCAAATATATTTTAGATGACTGAAGGGCCACAAGAGTCTTCAGAATCAACCGAGAGTCAGAGCATTCGACGCAGAAAAAAACTGATCAAACTGCATATTTAACTCATTTTTAACCAAGGTGTCGCTTAAGCCTCTTTGCTTTCCCAGCGACGATATACTCTTTAAAGCACACAAAATATAATGTTTTCAAATATAAAGTCATAAAATATAATACTTTATCTAAAGTCACATTCGATTTTAAAATATCTATTCTCATCTTATTAATGATAATAATCATCAGATTAATAATATTGTTTTTAAATCTGCCCAGTGAGGTGTGTGAATTTTTTTAAAGAGAATGATTGAGGATAATCATAAGAGGGTTCAAGGATGTTAAAGTTAAAGTATTATAATGTATTAAAATTGATCAGAAAAAAACTGATCAAAACTGCATTTTAAGTATTTTTTGTCAAAGTGTCGATATGATTTATATTCTTCAGTGGCCAATTTTATTTGAATGAAACCTTTAAAAAAGTTCGATGAAAATCTTGTAGTATTGTTAGAAAACAAATTGAAATCAATGTCGAAACTCCACTTTGCAGTTGTACGTATTGAATTAATTTCGAAATTTCCCAGAGAAAACCGCCGTCGGTAAGCGAAACAGTTTATCTCAAGTCCACAATTCATATTGTACGTCGAGATATATAAGATACGATAAGCCACGAGAAGTTTAGCTGCCGCGTGGAGCAGAGCTCGCCCGACGCAAAAACACCCGGCTTTGGGAGCGATCGATAGCCACAGCCATAGGAATGTATTACTCAAAGGGAATGCATTGGCGATAAAGGCTACAATAGGAAACCAAACAGTTTCAATAAAAACACCACAGCGGGCAAATTAACAATACCACCAACCACGTATTTAGCCGAGAGTTAATAATTTTTTACATTTTTTATTTTATTATTATTGTGTTTATATTAGGGTGGTCCTTATTTGGGCCAAAATCGAATTTTCGACAGGGAACTATCTCATTTGATTCTGTACCCTAAATAAATATTTTATTTTTTATTTAAAAAGATAATATCTAGAAGTCACTACCCAGGTGAAAGTTTTAATAAATCGTCATTCAAAAAAATAACTGTTGTTCAATATAAGAAAAATATGGTAGATGTACTAAGAATCAAAGGAACATCCATTAGCTCGTGGTAATTCCTAATTATTGAGACAAACCGCTGGACGTAATCACCTGAATCGGCAGTGGTTTATATTGATAATACAGTTTTATTTCATAAGGTATGCAGGAGTAGTGCAATGCAATACATTCCGTAATTGATGATAATGCATAGAATAAAATTGTACTACATATGTACTAGGGTGGTCCTTATTTGGGTCAAAATCGAATTTTCCGAATTTAATCGAAAAAAATTATTTCAATATTTTATTTAAAAAGATAATATTTAGGGGTCGCTACTAGGGTTAGAGTTTTAATAAATCGTCATTCAAAATAAAATAAAAATTGTCGTTTAAGATAAGAAAAATATGGTAGATGTACTAAAATCGAAGGTGTAGAGGATTACCTAAAAATAAAAAGCATTGATGTCGAACACATCACCGAAAAAAGCATAGAAGACTTTGTGACCAGGAAAAATCGTAGAGAGTTGCTAGTCACAAAGTGTTATTTTGTTTGACAACAATCCTTTTTATTTTAGGATATTCCTCTACACCTTTGATTCTTAGTACATCAACCATATTTTTCTTATCTTGAACGACATTTTTTTTACTAAACCTTAGTAGCGACCCCTAAATATTATTTAAAAAAATGAAAAAAAAAAAAAAAACTTAAATAGTTTTTTAAGAAACAGAATCAAATGAGATGGTGACCTGTCAAAAAAACGATTTTGACCCAAACTTCACACTGAATAATCAGGTACTTCCCAACCATCCTCCTATCTATCTTCTTCCCCCCACTACCTTTAACCTCACAGAATACCCCAATTGGACGTACTTATGCAGAAAGGGTCCAACCCTAAAAATATGAAACTGAGAAAAAGGCGTTTGAAAATATGACGATAAAAAAGTATTAATATGCATAATCGACATTTGTAAAGTGAACATCAGTGTTTTTTCTTATGAGCATTATTAAAAATAGGTAATTTATGATCAATCAATGTTTTTATTTTAAAGAAAGTATTATTACATAAAAATACATTTTTTTTAAATAAAAAACATTGATTGATACTAAATTATCTACATTTTGTATTGTTTTTAAACTTCAATTAAGGTCAAATATCTGCAATGTGCGTTAGTAAAAAAAACGATTGCGAAAAATCTATTGCATTTGGAGCTCGGAAGTTCTCAGCAGATATAAACTCTTATTTGGCATTTTGTGGGTTAGACGTTTTCTGCATAGCTACGTTCAATTAGTGATGCCATATGCTTACTGGCTCTATACTTGGGACTCTTGTGCGGTATTCACTGTAAAAAATGTATCCATTCATCAAAATCCCACAAATCCAGCAACTCATGTTTGTTTTGTTAACACTCTTAAGTTGCACTTTTTATGCTTAATTGTGTTGCGGTTCCGTAAGTACAAACGAATAACAACACTCGCCTAATATTTCAGCCACAAATACAAAATAACAATAATTGAATTACTGCCTCATTGTTCCAATAATTGAATTTCCACATGAATTGAAATGCAAAAGTTTTATGCGTTATTAAATTCGGCTGTGTTCGCCGATCACAGATTCATGAATAAAACAGTCAATTGTATCAGTATTTAAAGTTCGTATTTCCATTACGGTTTGAATTAACGTTCAACGCACAGCTATGCAGAAGTTGCTATCGAATTCAAAATTTTAATGAAATGCCACAAAAAGAACTGCGAAAGCCGCACACGAATAAATGCAATTAGATATTAAATTTAATGTTGGAGGTATATATAATTGTCATATTAAAACGGACTGCGTGGTCGAGTGGTAAGACGCTCGACTACCAATCCAAATTTAATTAATTAATATTTAATAAATACATTTCATTTAATAAATATGTATCATAACACATTTTATGTATTTAAAATAATATAAATTGCGTTTGCGGCACGTTCCAGAGTGGTAAATACTCTAAGCATCGCCCTGGTGAAAGACCACCTTTCGGAATTGAAACGTTTCTTGAAATGGCTTTAGTTGTATTTGGTAACCGAATCTGAATAGCTAGGTACTTATCAATCTTCCTCGTCCCCATATCCTTCTCCCTACTACCTTTAACCTCACAATTACCCCAATTGGGGATACCATAGTCTCACTGGCTCTAAACGGTTGGGAGCAGTTAAGACTCTTGTGCGGTATTCACTATCAAAAAGCTATTCATCCATCAATCTCCCACATTCACAACCACCTCACTTTTGTTATTTAATTTATTTGAGTTATTTCACGAAAAAATATATACACAGTATATTTTCGGCAGGTTCCAGAGTGGTAGATACTCTAATTATCGCCCTGGTGAAAGACCACCATTCAGAATTAAAACGCTGATTGAATGGCTTTAGTCGTGTTTTGTGACCGGATCTGAATAGCCAGGTACTTTCCAACCTTCCTCTTCCCCATTTCCTTCCTCCCCACTACGTTCAACCTCACAATATACTCAAATCGAACATACCGTAGTCTCACTGGCTCTAGACGGTTGGGAGCAGTTGGGACTCTTGTGCGGTATTCACAATAAAAAAATATATAAAAAGGAGGATAATGCCCACAAGTTTTAGAGCGGGCGGCGAGGAGATGTGATGGATTGCAGAAAAGCTCGGTGCAGCGTAACTTCTCCAAGTTAAGCGCAGTACTTAGAGTTGTTTGCTGTAGTTTGCCCGCAAATATGAAAACGCTTTTCGCAAACTTTGTCCTCACATTACAAGTGGCTCGGAAACTTTTAAAAATTCACAAAAAAACTAAAATACCTTGCGTCAAGTCTCGAAATCCGTAATCTACCGGTTTCTTACGAGTACAAAAACCTGTTATTTAAATTAAACATTAATGAATATTCAAACAATATTAATAATCTGAAACGCAAATGTGATACAGAAAAAACGTCAGAAATTAAAAAGAACAATGGTCATGACCGAAACTTGAACTCGGAACCTCTACTCTATCCGCAAGATTACCTCATTAGAAAGCATCAATTTTAAACGATCTCATATTTCCATTAAAAATTATAAATAATTAATTTCTTCTGATTTCAGGCTGCCATTTTTTTGATGTTTATGATTATTAGTATAATTTAAAATATTTAATGATAAATAAGCCTTAATGCCTTAAAGTTAATTCCAATTTTAAACATTAATAATTTACGCTTTTAAATACATTACAAGATGACCAATTAGGAAATATGGGACAATGCTGCCTATATATCCTCCTTAAAAAAAAAATTGTATTATTTTACGAATAGGTAAGTTAAAACTTTTTAATAATATTACCTATGTATGTAATATACAGAAGGTTTCTTTTATGTAAATTGTGAAAATAAAGCCAAAAATTAAGAAACGTATTTAACTTTCACAAATAAGTAATTAGATTGGATTAACCAGGAATTGGTTTAACTTAATTAGATGGGGTGGAATATTTTAAGAATGAGTAGGATGAAATTCACTTGTTGTAGGATACAGAAAAATATTTTATTAAATTAAAACGTATCCAAAACGATTTTTACTTATTATAAAAGCAGTTAATTTTTAGTGGTATTTCATTGTATAATTATTATCAAAAAACAACAGAGTTTACTTCAACTTGTTTAATTTTAACTGGGTCAGTTTCATCCTGCTACGATCTTCGTTAAAGTGGTATAGTTAAAGAATTAAAATGAGTAAGGTGAAAATATTCCCGTCAGAAATTGACAAATAGATAAACGTCATCTGGCGTTTTTATTATAATATAACCTAATTGGGTGGTGAAAAAGATGTTGCAATATTATAAAGCATTTGTGATGTTTTAAAAATAAAAAGTGTTACCATTTTTCGATACGATAAAGAAGTAGACGCACCTAATGATTTGTGTAAGAACTAATCTATTGTAATACCCTTTCTCTGTTCGTGAATGATTTGAATATCATCGTTATTTCACGGTATACTTAATTCTAGATAGAAAAATAAAAAGGCATGAAAATAGTACAACGGTATATGAGGATATGCACTTAGGATGAAAAAAGGAACTACATGAAGCAACAAAAGAAAGCGAGGTAGAAACATTCATGCACTATCGCCTTGGTCGGTGTGAGCGTCCTTCCATCCGTCCGGCAATAGTGTCAACCGTGACACTTCACCAACTCCGCAGAGGTAATAAGGTGGTCGGGTGGGGTGGGTGGGGAGGACAACGACAGGTGACGCGAGTTACAGCACTAGCGCTCGCGGCGAGGACGGTGCCCGGCCCCGTCACCCTGTCTGCTGCGGTCGGCCACGCGGGGGAGGAGGGGAATCACTGCGGGTGACTCGAGCCACCCTGGCTTCCAAGCGTCATCTCGGACAGAGACAGATGGGTGGTCGGGTGGGGGGAGAACAGCGACAGGTGACGCGAGCTAGCAGCACAAGTGCTCGCAGCGAGGACTTTGCGGTTGGCTCTAGTCACGCTAGTATGCAGGGTCAGTCAGTAACAAAGGGCAATTCACTTTACATGATGGCAGGCGGGCAATGGGTCACGTCCTGCTGTGACCTTCGTTTGACCTTGATTTGGTTTCCACTCGGGGTCCTTCAGCGGCTCCCCTAAGCGGCACATACAGTCTCAAACACTTGGAACCCCAAAGAGCTTGGCTCCGGTGATCTCTATCGCGACACTTGGCTGTCGTCCGGCGGACGACCGAGTACTAGGAAGTAGTCCTCAGACAGCGTGAAAGACCGCGAGTGTACAACCAGTAACCAAGGGTCACTTGGTCCATAACATCGACATGTCCAACACAACATGACAACATTTATATCAAGACCGATTCAGTGTTCCAAGTCAATTTGGAACTGAACGTACAGCAAATACAAAACAATAATTATACAACCACAGCAAAACTACAAACAAAAATAGCTGGTTCGTTTGCCGGGAGAATGTTGAACTTCGCGTTAATGTGCAGTTGGGGAGAGTTACCGTGATTCTATAAGGCGAGACTGTATTTATTGTTTACTGGGTCAAAAGGCGAAAACCTTTTGGAACGAGACCGAAATTCAACATTCGGTGACAAATGTGAACAGTTGTATTTTTGTAATTATTCCGGTGAGAAAAAAAACAGTTAATGAACACATATTTGATGGCCAGCTTTGGCATTGCATTTGACCGGAAAGATTTCGCGGCGGAAATCTAATACGGTGACGTGACTAAAGCGAGTCGGCCCATAGCGGTGTGAATGCAATGTCAAAGCATTTAGTATGTTTTGGGCCAAGAAGGACTGGCCATGCACACAGTCTGGTATTCAGGACTGCGATGAGGAACGATACATGGTTCCCTTCCTCCACTGCGACAGCATTCCTGAAAAGCCCTTCAACACGAAACTAAGAGAGGTTTCTCGACAAAGCGTCTAATAATGCTAAATAGTTCTCTAGGAAAATGTGATTTCGTTTCTGAAATTTTGTCACACAAGAGAATATTTAGTATTAATAGAATTTGTGAAACATAAGAGGGATTTGGAATAAAACCCATTTGACAGCCAACAACCACACGATGCCGAGAACGACAATGAGTAAAATAATAAATAAAATGAAGTAAAACATAAAGCAGTGTGCAACCTGTTGCATGTACTCGTATGGAACAATGATGCAGCGGAGGACTCCTCCGCGGGATAACATGGCAAAACACGCGTGACAACCATGCCACAACTTGCACTCTACGATAGTCGGCGGATGAAGAACTTATTTAAATTGATGAGTATTGGAGTGAGTACCATGAGCACTTCGGACACCGAGCTGATAGAGAGCACATACATGGTGACGCCCACTTCCACCGGAGGACCTGCAAAGCACAATCGTCTTCGTGTACATATCTTGGCAGACCAGCTGGCGGGCCGCGCTCGGGGCACCCCACAGTGTCCGAATGAAAACCAAATCAAAGTGTGACGTAGCCCATCGCCCGCTCGACGACCCTGCAAAGTGAGGCGCCGCCGGGGAGCCCGACAAGGCGAACGAGACAAGTGTTCGGATGAGGTCGGGAGGGGTGTGTGGCGTGAGGTGGCGGCCTGGAGACGCTCAGGTCGGACGGCGTCAGTCGGCAGGCGCATGCAACACTACTGCTCTACGGTGGGAGGCTGTGTGTCACACGCGCGGAAGGGGAAAGCCGGGCGGTGAGGCGCGGCCTGCTTCCCCCTTCCGTTATCAAACTTGTTCATTTCTTTGAGAAGGTGAGAGTTGTGGTATATTGAGAGGAGTTTTCTAAAGGGACACAAAATAAATTTACCAAGAAAACACTGTATCCTTGTTCAAACCGCGTCGTTTCATGCTTCTATTTACATATTTAGTGTATTTTTAGAACTGACAAACAAATTATTTTTTATTTAAACAATTAAATAATTGGACGTAGATGTATGAGTATGAGACGTGATGGTAATGCAATGTTTCAAAACAAAGTTTTTGGTATAAGTTGATATTTTTGTTTGAATCAGTAATGTTTTGACAATTTCTGGGTCCTTTAGTCAAATAAAGCCAGTCAGGAAAAATTGGGTTCCACTGTAAGAAACAATTGATTTACACAACAATTATCTCACGTCGTCAACGTGTAGATGAGTGAGGTGAGCAGTGTCTATGTATGTAGGTGTGTTGTGTATATTGTTAAACAAATTAACTTACTCGAACATTTACAAAACTCAAATACAAAATACGGGTAAGTAAGAAGCGGATGGTAAATATTTTATAAACTTGTTGGGTCTATTTTTGAATGGTGATGCACAGATTGTGTAGTGGCAGTACCATTTTGACTTCCGACAGCGAGCTGATCGACAGCACGTACATCGTGACCCCGACCTCCACCGGTGGACCTGCAAACCAACAAAGACCACACCTCAAGTCTGACCCCAAGCTCTTCGAGACGCAGGTGGGGAAGCCGCCCGCAGTTGCTAGTCCGCCCACAGTCAACAGTTTCTGGCGGAAACAACCCCTCGGAACTTAGCATCCCCTAACTCACGTCGGAATAAAGTAACCACATCATTCCCCCTCTCGGAGTCTCGAGCTCGGCTGAGTTGTTATTATTTGATTTCTCTCCCCCACTGGCCTAGTGCACTTGGGCCTGCAGGTGCTTCCGAGGTTGTACCGCGAGGGGTCGGGCGGCCGCGCAGGAAAATGTAGGTGAAGGCGCGGGCTACTCCCCTATATTTAGCGATCGCTCGAGCCGGCAAATAAAATGTATCAAGCCGAGGGCGACGCAGAGTGGTGGCGTGTTCGACAGCGCGACTCGGATTTAGATTGGTTCCTCGACTTGTTGGCTTTTGTAGCTCTAAGGAATATTGTGAAATGTGCCAACTGATGTAAACAAGAACCGGGTACATTTTGTAGAAGGAACTTACTTGTGTGCATTGATTGATACACACAAAACGATGAAAAGCTCCTGATAATGTTTGTGTACATTTTCCCCGCGGCCGTAGTATTGGCGAAGTTCGCGAGGAGTCGGGCCAGCATTCTCTCTCCGGGTCAGCAGGTGAAAATGAGTCCCCCACCGTCATGTGACTGACCCGGGTCTGCGAGATATTTTCCCGGAGCTTCCTGTCCCCACACGGAGGATAATTCCCGATAAACGAAAACATTCTGGCAAGAGGGAGCAAAACCGAACGAGCGGGAACGGGATAACTGCGAAGTTTGAGAGTAAGAGATACTGCTCCGTCTCTTTTTGCGTGAGAAGTAGGCCTAATCTACACGGCGACACGTGTTAGGGAAAGCGAAGCGAGCTCCCGAGAAGAAAGGGGCGAAGCGAGCGAACGAAGTACCGCTGGAAGTTGCGATCGAATGGTGCCACCGCTACGAGATTCGGGTTGCTCGGTTCGCTTATTGTCGCCGCGCGCATGTATAGGCCTAAATGACTCACGGATAAAAAAGAGAGTGTCTGACCCGGAGGCTGGGCGGTCGCTTAGCAACCCAACGTCAAACAATCGATCCGGGAAGAGCGCAGCCCGCCTAACGCAGCCGGGAAATTTGGTTTTGCCAAACCTTTTCGGATCGGCTCTCGCCCCGCAAGTTGCGGCTCCCTGGCCGCTGGCCCGGTGCGGCTTCCCTATGACGGGGTACATTTCAGAGACGTAGGGAAATTAGTTGGAGTGAACGCTTTTGTTCCCATAAACCTTAGAACATTTTTGTAAATAAATCCAATTTTTCATCGGATCAAATCATCATCTTCTTTATTTCAATCTGGGAATACTGTTTTTTTTTTAACGAGGAAGGTCTATTTGTATGTACCTTTCGATCAGATTGGCAAAATGACGAGTCAATGGAAAAAAGATCATAGATAAATATTTTGAAATTGTTGCTCACCTCCATAGTTTGGTCTTACTCTTTTGTCATAACTGACGCTAAAAGAATCCAGTATAGCGGAAATGTTGACATCACCAAACATGCCGCCTCCGCCTGACCTGCAAACGTCAAGGAAAACACATGTTAGTCAAAGTATCAATATTATTCAATCATCATTTAAAAAAAAACAGGTAAATAAATGTAAATAAAACAAAAAATAATGTGTTTTATTTTCAACTACAAAATTACAGTTACTAAAGTTAGAACCAGGTGAATATTATATTTCGTAAACAGTGAATTATATTCTGGTATATATTAAGGAAATATTTTTTGTAATCATTTTGTTCGACCGTTTTATAAGGATGCCCACACTTTTTCCCATAATTATTTTTTTTTCGATCAAGTAAAAATATCGCATCAGGGGCGCTTAGCAGAGTTAGGAACTAACCCAAAACACAAGTCAAAATCTACATAAAAAAATGAAACGAAAAAATAAAAATAAAGGTTCCTGGAAAAATATTAAGTAATTTTTTGGGAAGCATATTATTTAAATTAAACAACTAATTTTTCGACCTATTTTATTTCTATGGGAAGTGGAACAAAATATGCAAGATAAATAAATAATAATATTAACACCAAAATATTTGTCAAGCGCGTGTTTTTTTTCACTAAAAAGCGCTATAAAAACCATCAAAATATAATCGTCAATACTTAGTATCTTTCTTTTCACTTCTATTTACGTGCGCTGTTCAACGCCGTAATGGAAAAACATTCCCCTGAGTTATTTGGATTTATAGATACCACACGCTCTGCTAAAAATACATAGTAACCTTCGCTCCCTAATTTG
Source organism: Drusus annulatus (assembly GCA_022651775.1). Classification (NCBI taxonomy): domain Eukaryota; kingdom Metazoa; phylum Arthropoda; class Insecta; order Trichoptera; family Limnephilidae; genus Drusus; species Drusus annulatus. Next base: position 13,659 of record JAGWCC010001634.1, read on the forward strand.
AAAAATATTGAGTAGTCGAGTGAGAAAGCCTTAATAATCACGTCCTTAAATCACGGCCGGGCCGTACCTCGGACAAATGAGGCGCAATTTGCACCGAGGACTTGGGCGGGACATTTTTCACGATTACCAACACTTACTCTATAATACAAACACTTTATTATCTTTAGTATCTACCCATTTTATTAAAACAATTTTTTTTTTCATTTACTGGTAGATATCACTAGCTTTGCCCGTAATTTGATTGATTCCGCGTTTTCAATGAAAATTATGGAACACACATTCTGGTGAGATTTATAAAAAAAGTCTGTTTTTTTTTTAACATTTGAAAAAAAATAAGGACTTTAACAATAATTTGGTATTTGGTCATACTTTTGACGATCTTGCTCCTCAGGAATTCTCATGAGTTAATATGATGAGTTATCCTAATTATGCCAATCAATAATTAAAATAGCGTGTAAGAACCATTTAAAATACACAAGTAATATCAAGCAGTATATAAATAATTATTATTGAGTTAAAAAATATGAATTACAGTTAGATAATTTGTAAACTTGAATGTACTAGTCACTAAAATAAATGGGACAAGAAAAAAGATACAATTAAATGAAAATTTCAATCATCGTCCAAGATTTTTTTATTCAACGATTGAAAGAAGTGGTATTGAAAATATGGCGCCTAGTCTAACGACAGTTACAAGGATATTTCAAAACACCCTTTCTCTTGACGGAAGCGATTTTGCAAGCTGAAAATATATTCATAGAACGAAAGATTTTCGGAAAGGAAAAACGTGTGAGTTTCATAACAATGTGGCTAGAGTTCGACACTTGAGCTTTTTCTGCGACAAAGGGAAAGGTTTTTAGCTTAAAAATGAAGTTTCTGTTTACAAAAAATAACGGATTTAAACTGATGCAGTCTCAAAAGTTTGTTGAAATAGTTGTGTGCTTGGTGTTTGGTCACTTGTGGGGTAACTTTGGGCCTGACAATGACGTAGGTCCCCCCGGGTTGTTAGGACGGTGTAAATACCGTAAATCATACCCGAGGTGTTCTTGTGGCACTTCTTGCCATTTCAGCAAACTTAACCGAAATAATCTAAATACTAAATCGATTAGCGCCGAGAGTGTTCCAAGTCAATTAATCAGGACAGTCATTATTATTGAGAGAGGAAACTTGGCCAACTTGCTAACTAACCGCATTGCCGTTTATCCGCAGAGGTAGGCGGTAGGTATTCTAATAACATCTTGCTCGAACGTCTCTTCTATTTCTTTTTGCTTCCACTTGCTCTTCACACATTCTGAAGTCTTTGTCAGTCGTTTGCGCGTACAATGAAAACAAGAGCAAATCAACTTATCGAGTAGTCTCAAAAGCTTTGAGATTATTTCAGTTTTCAGTTTTTTTCGCCTTTCAGCACAGATTAGTAAAAAATGTATAATTTTTTAACTTTGGTAAGCACTCAAAAATAGACAATTTTTGTTTTTTTAATACAAACATTAATGCAAATGATTTATCTGTTAACTCTATTCGGGTAGTTAGGAAAATGTTCGAGGTTTCCAGTGATTACAATTGTAAGATTTTTGGAATTTTGGGTAACTCGTTCACAAATGCCTTTGCTGGTTTTCAAAATTTACTTTTTACCGACATTTAAGTACGATCTTCATAGAATTTAAAAGTTCACAGATTTTTTTTTTTATTACTGGAAACCTTAGACATTTTACCAACAACCCATTGAAAATTGACAGATAAATCATTTGAAGTATTGCTTGGATTAGAATGCTACAAAACGGCGGTTAGCATCATTTTGAGTGCCTTAATCACGTTATTATTCTAGAAACATATGTTTTTTTTATGGTGAATACCAGACAAGAATCCCAACTGCACTCAACCGTCTAGAGTTGAGTAAGACTATGGCATCCCTAATCGGGGAATGTTGTGAGGTTGAAGATAATGGGGAGTACAAGGAGATGGAAAGAGGAAGGTTGAGAAGTACCTGGCTATTCAGATATCGTCACAAAACACGGCTAATGTCATTTTTAGCAAAGTTTCAATTCTGAATAGCGGTCTTTCGCCAGGGCGATATTTAGAGTATCTACCTCTCTGGAATGTGCCGCAAATAAACTATGTATTCTTTTATATGAATGAAATGTGTCAAATATGTTTTTAAAGTCATATTTATGGAATGTAACTTAATGTTCTTATAATGAGCATTCTTTTAATGTTCACATTAAATAATGAGAAAAGTATTAACGGAAGAATACCCAACCGAGTTCGATATTTACTCTTCCTCTTCGAGCTTCGTAATCCGGAAGAAAGTGGATTGATTCCAATATTGTGTTCGGCGGAGTGGACGCTCCGAAAGCAAAACATTGACGCAAAGAAGGCTCGAGCGGAGGAAAGGGAAAGCTGTTTGTATGTCAATAAATTTAAAAGTGCCGACTGAGCGCCTTGAAAATAAACACACTAAGTAAAAAAACAGTAAAATAGCATATTATTTTTGCTAGTTTTCGTGCCCGGTTTCGTATGCTTATAGATTTGACCATGATTTATGATTTTTTATTTTCATCTGCCAGCAGAAAGGTAAAGGTGTTCTGAATGCTCTGCTTATGACTGTTTGTTTATTTACAAATTAACGGAATAAAGTCCAAATACAAAAAATACATATAAAACACGAAATGGAAAAAGAGCAACAGAGAAGGAATAGCACAAACATAATAATAAATGAAGCGATGACAAAAAAAGGACAAAATAAACATAAGAGAGAACATTCAAGCCGTGGTCTAGTCAAAGTTTTGATAGAGTCGTAAAGAATGACAAAAATTTCAAGACCATGGCTTGAGTTAACTAGAACAACAGTCAACATGACATTGGAGAATTATACCCATAATTAGTATTGTGATGATTGAGGAACAGCAATTCCTCGTTTCTGAGTCTACAGCAAGGAATGTTGAACTGGATTAGTTGCGACAGAGAAGGTGAGTCAATGAAACAATTAATAATTTTGTAAATGAAAATTAAATCAAAGTCTTTCATGCGATATTGACAATTTAAGAAGCAAACCCTGTCAGATTTAAGTAATATCTTGGTAAAATGTTGTAAAAAAAAACCAATAAGTAGATCATTTTATCCATGACGGCCTTCCATGTTTGCAATTGTGTTCTGATAGAGCTTTGGTAAAGATCATCTCGATTCATCATGTATGTTATTGTTAAAAATGACTCATGTAATGGTTGGCGCGACTGAATTGGTAGACGCGCAACGCCCGGATACAGTGGAGGTTCCGGGTTCGAGTTTCGGTCATACGCTAATATTTTTATTTTCTGGAACATTTTCAATTCCGCACAGGAGTTCCGAAACTCCCAACTGTATATATAAGGGTAGGCAGAGAGGACGAACCGCCATATAACTCTGTCTTGGCACACCGTCCTTGCTTCATTCATATTCCTACACCGTCTCATGCATACTCTTCTGTTATTCTGACTCTTCACATGACCCAATTTAAGTATTTAATTCACTTGATCGTTTCGCTCTACATGCCCAAACCATCTAGGGGTCACTTTCTTTGACAGTGTGTGGGGCGAAAAAAAAATATGTACCTTTTGAAAACAAAGTTTTTTTAAATTGTTTCAAAAAAAAAATT
>JAGWCC010001635.1:0-33526 GCA_022651775.1 Drusus annulatus
AAGGAATAACCAGTGAAGTGTTCCAAAAACAAGAAAAAATGTCAAATAAGGCTATTTCATATACAAATAAAGGCATTTCGTATATTGTTTCGATATACTTGTAAATACAAATTACCTTTGTACAAAAATTCGATGATGGAAAGATTCGCAAATAAAATAAAGATTTCATGATACAATTAACAATAAGTGACGACTGCATCCAATGTGGACAATGCGTGAGTGTATGCCCAGCACACATTTTGACACAAACTGTCCCAAAAAGCGCAATTGGCATTGTTCGTCTCAACAGTTGTATTGCGTGTGGACATTGTGTGGCGATATGTCCGACCAATTCTGTTCATCACTCTTCTTTTCCTTCCGAAAAAGTGCATGCCATCAATCGGGAAATCATACCCAGTCCCGAGGCGGTGATGGAACTTTTACATGCACGCCGATCTAACCGATCGTTTAACGGCAAACAAGTCCCCATGGAATTGCTCGACAAAATACTGGAGGCGGCTAATTTGGCACCCACAGCCAGTAATTCGCAAGCTATGCAGTATACACTGATTACCAGTCCGGAGGCAGTTGCTGCTGTTTCGCGCAATACCATTGCAGTGATTGATTCGTTGATAAAAAAGCTGAATAATCCTATTGTAAAGACCCTGCTCAAGATTACAAAACCCGAAATTCTAGCAAATTTACCGCATTTGTATCATCTGAGTAACAGTTACAAAAACGGAACCGATCTTATTTTGCGCGGTGCACAAGCTTTGTTATTTATCCATGCGCCTAAAAAAGAGATTTGGCGAAGCCGATGCCAATTTGGCTTATCAAAATGCCTCGCTCATGGCAGAAAGTTTGGGTGTTGGACATTTTTATACAGGTTTTGTGAATGCTTTTTCGGCAGAAGATAAAGCGGGTATGATAAAACAAGCCATCGGAATAGAGGGGCAGGAGCTGTATGCGGGTATGGCTTTGGGAATGACACAATATAAGTTCAAAAAATATATTGATCGGAAACCCCAAATTGTCAATAAGATTTAGTTGTGAGAAATACGCTTTTCATTATAGCATTTTTTGTTGTTGTATCTTGTCAACAGAAAAAGAATGATAAAAAAGGTACAGTCAAATCATTCAGCTCCACAGAACAAACTATTGAAAACGAAAATAATGAATTATCTGATTCTGACGATGTTCCCTCCGATTGGGATGAACACGATATAGCAGACGATACTTTGGTAACACACACAACACCACTAAAACGCATAACAGGAAAGGTGGAGGTTTCTGCTATATTTCGCCTACCTTCTTTAGGCACTTCGCTAAGCATACCAGCTAGTTTTAGCTACGAACTGGAGGCCAATAATATGTTAACTACGGAGGCCGATATTTTTGAGCATGAGGTGCAATTGAACGAGGACGTATTGGTTGAAAATAGGGTTTTCCTTAGATTCTACAATGACACAGTACTGTATTCTTATTCTATATTCAAAAATGAAGATACGCCTAAAGAGTTGCTGAAACAAGATGCGAAAGCATTCAAAAAGACAATAAAGCAATTTCAGCTACTTGTTGATGGGGTTGTTTTTGATGCCATTGCCATGGGTTCAGACGAAATTCCAACAATCACGGCTTACGCACAACTCAAGAACTACACAGTCGCTCTATCTTTTAGTAATGTTGATGAAAATTCGCTAGGTATGGTTGAAAAACTATTAAATGGCATTACCTTCGCTGACGAGCAGAAAGAGGGCTTGGAGCAAGTTACTACAAATATAGAACCTATTAGCAAACAGTTGGTGATAAAACCGTTAAGTGTTAAGCCCCTCAAAGAAATCATATTTGCGAGACATAAAGAAATTCCTAACGAACTGGTTAGCTATATATTTGTTGATGAAGGGATAGGTTGTAAGTTGCCAAAAGATGCGTACGAAAAAGTAGGTTATGAAGATCGATTTAGCTACACTTCGCCCTCCGAAAAACATATTTCGGGAGTTATAAAGGGGGATAATTCGCTTTCGATTGGTGTCACTACATATCAGCAACAGTCTTTTTCCGTACATATTTCATCACTTAAAGGGACTTTTGATCACAATGTCAATGTTTGGATTAAGAACTGGTCGAATTTCGAATCAGTTAATATTAAGCGGACCGATATAGGTACCGTAAATGGTAAAAAATGGGCACTGATACAAGATCAACGAAGTATGGGTTCCAACTATATGTGGACGTTTATGACAGAGCACAAAGGCAAAATAATCGTTTTTATATGCTTCACACACGACACATGGCCTGATTCCAAGTACGAAGGTTTTCTATATTACTTTACATTTAAGTAATTTTGATTTGTAATAAACTGAAAACGTTGTACGCAGACATGGCTTTAGGAATGACGCACTATAAGTTAAAAAAAAGGTAACTGCTCAGTACAGAAATTCTAAGACCTGCCTTCTGACCCCGTAGAGATCGAATGCGACTTTAAATGGACGTAAGTCCATTTAAAGTCATATATTAGCCCCGGGCGGAAGCCCAGGGTAAAGGGATAAATGGAAATCCTCCCCCCACTTTTCTTTCGGCCGAAGGCCGAAAAAAAAGTGCTCATGTTGATGGTCTACACAGTTACCAACCATTTAAAACACCATAAATAAAGAGAAACATGAAGAGTAGTATCAATTGGCAACCCCACAATCTTGAGAACGAAATAGTAAGGATAGCTCCACTTCTTGAATCCAATTTTAACGACTTATTTGAAGTCGCTGCCGACCCATTAATTTGGGAGCAACATCCAGCAAAGGACCGATATAAAAAGGAGGTCTTTCAACATTTCTTTGACGGTGCCATCGCTGGGAATATGGCATTTTTGATTGTTGATAAAGCTTCAAATAAAATTATTGGGTCGACACGTTATTATGATTATCAGCCCGAAAATTCAAGTATTGCACTCGGTTACACCTTTTTAGCAAGGCAATATTGGGGAGGAAGCCATAATAAATCGGTAAAAACATTATGTTTATAGCATTACGGCTGACGCATTTGTCAAATAAACTTATTGAAGAACGTAAGTGCGAAGCTCCCTTAAACAATATATGACAATGAAATTTGATGAATTAAAAATATCTATACAGGACTTATCAACATCATTCCGTAAGAATGCTGTTATGGCGATTAATACCCACTTGACAATTCGTAATTGGCTGGTGGGTTTCTACATTGTTGAATTTGAACAAAAAGGCGAAGATCGTGCACAGTATGGCGAAAAATTGCTTCAAAACCTAGCTCAATCGTTTAACGAGGAAGGACTATCATTCAGAAATCTAAAACTCTATCGTCAATTCTATAACCACTATCCGCAGATTAGCGAGTACATTCCGTTATTTCTGCAAAAACACTTTCATCCAATTGGGCAATCACCGATTGCCCAATTGCGTTAATGGAGCCGACACTGATGGCCCAATTACAAAGCACTAATAATCATCGTTCTACACATTTAACAGTCACTGAAAATACGCCTTTACTCGCAACAGAAAAGTTAGTACATCGGCTTTCTTTTACTCACATCACACTTCTTCTTCCTATCGACAATCCCCTTAAACGTCTTTTTTATGAAGTAGAATGTATAAAAGGGACGTGGAGTGTAAGGGAACTAAAACGACAGATTGATAGTTTGTACTTTGAACGCAGTGGCATGAGTAAAAATCCAAATTTACTAAGCGAACTCGTCAACAATGATTGCCAACAAAGCACAATGGCGGATATCATAAAGTCCCCATTTACCTTTGATTTTTTGGGACTAAAAGCCAAAGATGTGGTTTATGAGTCGGATTTAGAACAGGCTTTGATTGAGCATTTAGAAGATTTTTTAATGGAATTGGGACATGGCTTTTGTTTCGAGGCGCGTCAAAAAAGACTCATTATTGGTGATGAGTATTATTTCTGCGACTTGGTGTTCTATCATCGTATTTTGAAATGCCATGTATTGATCGAATTAAAAGTGGGTAGTTTTTCTCATGAACACATAGGGCAATTAAAAACTTACATCAATTACTATCGCAAAGAGATGATGAGACCCGACGACAATCCCCCTGTTGGTATTTTATTAGTAACGAATAAAAACAACGCATTGGTTGAATACGCTACCGCAGATAGCGATCAAGCCATTTTTGTGTCGAAATACCTTTTGGAATTACCAAGCAAAGAGGAATTAATTCGATTTATTAACCAAGAGTATGCCAAAATATAATTGCATAATTCCATAAACCTGCAAGCATCGCCCAAAATCCCATCTTTTCAATAAATATTTTGTAACAAAGTAGTGGTAAGCACCATTTCATTTGTCATCTATATGCTTGCCCTCTGAATGGGGAGGCTTAAACACCAATATAAATGTATATGTATTTTAATTTGTTTTATCGGAAGCTGTTCAAGGCTTTTTTAATTCTTTTATTATCAGTTAATTGTCTGTCTCTGACGCAGGCGCAATCAAACATTACGCTCCAGCAGTCCAACATCAGTAGGTTAAAAGCCATGGCTTTGGTGCAGCAACAATGTAAATGCAAAATTGATTTCACGGCTTTGCCCGACAAAGAAAACCTATCATTACAACTTGATAAGGTGCATTTCACTACCGCTATGGGCGAATTACTTTCGGAAAGTGGTTATACCTACCGTATAGACAATCAACAAATTACCATCATCAAAATCAAACAACAAAGTTTGTCGGGCGTGATACTTGATGCCAGCAATGGCGAGGGGCTACCTGCAGCCTCGGCCTTTATTAAAGCCACCAACAAAGGGGTAACTGCCGATATGAATGGTCGGTTTACGTTGAAACCAGCGAAAGGTGTTTTTACGATCGATTTTTCGTATGTAGGCTATGTCAATCAAGAGGTTTATGTAGATGCCAGTTTGGTTTTTCCTGAAATAGTGGTTCGCTTGTCCAGCGACAACATGCTTGATGGTGCCACAATTTCGGCCATCGCCAAGGATGCCAATATCACCAAAACAACCATGGGTGTGGAGCGCATGACGGCTATTGCCATCAAAAAGATGCCCGCTTTGATGGGTGAAGCCGATCCGTTAAAAGCGATACAATTGCTACCAGGGGTGCAAACGGCCTCGGAAGGTGGCTCGGGTTTTAGTGTACGCGGTAGTTCGCCCGATCAGAATTTGATCCTGCTCGACAATGCCGTTGTTTACAATGCCTCGCACATGTTGGGTTTCTTTTCGGTGTTTAACAACGATATTGTGAACAGTTTAGATCTGTACAAAGGTGATTTGCCACTGAAACATGGTGGCCGCTTGGCATCTTTGCTAGACATTACTACGCTTAACAATTCGCCCACAAAGTTTAGCGGAACTGGTGGACTGGGTTTAATTTCGAGCCGTTTGATGTTGCAAGCTCCCATTGGCGACAAAACCGATGTAATGATTAGTGGAAGACGCAGTTATGCCGATTTGTTTCTGAAACTGTCGAGCGATGAGAACCTCAATCAGTCGGTGGTGTATTTTTATGACATGAATGCGAAAATCAACCATCGCATCTCGGATCGCGACCGGATTAGTTTGAGTGGCTACTATGGAAAAGATCGATTTGGAACCAATTTCAGCAACTTTGATTACGGAAATGCCACAGCGACATTAAACTGGAGTCATATTTTTAACGATCGTTTGTATGCTAATTTCAGTGCCAACTACAGTAATTACCGATACATGATAGGGGCTGATATCGATAATTTTTCGGTAGAATGGAAGTCGGCTATCAATGATATCCAAGCACGTGCCGATTTTAATTACAAAATAAATGACCGCAATACATTCACTTTTGGATTAGTAAGTACTTATCATTCCTTCAAGCCAGGTAATGTAAAAAGCAATAACATTGTGTTGGATATTCCTAAAAATAACGCTTTGGAAAACGCACTCTATGTATCGAACGAGCAGAAGTTGGGAGAAAATAGTGCTAAAATATGGCGTTCGATGGGCTACCTTTCAAAACGTAGGTCCAGGTACTGTTTTTCATTACGATAAAGATTATGAAAGCATTGATTCTACAACTTACTCGTCAGGAAACATTTACCACACCTACCATGCTGTTGAACCCCGCATTGGTGCAGTGTATTTGCTGAACAAACAATCGTCCATCAAAGCCAATTTTGCGATGAATTCACAATTTATTCAATTAGCCAATAGTTCGGCGTCAGGTTCGCCCTTAGATATATGGTTTTCGGCAGGTCCCAACATCAAACCTCAACAAGTGAGCAACTTTTCGTTGGGTTATTTCCGCAATTTTAAAGATAACTTGATTGAGTTTTCAGGCGAACTTTATTATAAAGACCTGAAAAACGTCATTGATTTTCAAGATCATGCCGATCTAATTTTGAATGAAAAAATTGATGGAGAAGTGCGCATAGGTAAAGGTAAAACTTATGGATTAGAGTTAATGGTGAAGAAAAATACAGGGAAATTAACGGGTTTTGTGAACTACACTATTTCGCGTACCGAGCGTACAATAGCCAGATGGCGATTATTATCCGGTATACTCGGGGCGGAACGAATACCGTAAACCCAACTATACTCGGTTAGACTTATCGGTGAATTTTACACCCAAACCCAACAGTACCAAACGTTGGAAAGGCGATTGGAATTTTTCGTTATATAATGCTTATGGACGTAAAAACCCATGGCTGATCAATTTCAAACAAGAAGCCGAAACAGGGAAACCTTATGCCGAAAGCACTTATTTGTTTGGTATTGTGCCTTCTATTACTTACAATTTCAAATTTTAAGCGATGTGCGATGTAACGACACACGATGTATCAAGACCGAATGCGAAGCCATTGCTCGAGGCTCGTGCTGATGCAGTCATAATTCATAATTCATAATTCGAGAAGTTCATAATTAGAGAAATTCAAAATGAAACACTTTATATACATTTTTTTATTAACAGGTTTTGCCACTTGTTTTTTTGCTTGTCAAGAGCGCATTGACATTGATACCGATGCCTCGGAACCCCAAATTGTGATCTATGGAAATATCACCGACCGTTTAGAAAAACAATTGGTGAAGATCAGTAGTTCATCGCCTTATTTTGACGATGTCAGCAATAAATCTATATCCAATGCAAAAGTAGTCCTCAGCAATTCGCTTGGCGAAAAGTTTACTTTGCTGGAAGATGCTACTGCAAAAGGAAACTATTTTACCAGTACCCCATGGCAGGACAGGCAGGAGTGACTTATACACTCAACGTTGATGTTGATTTTGATGGCGATGGGGTCGTTGATCGTTACGAAGCCTCGTCGACCATGCAAGTAATTCCCCCTTTAGACTCTATTCAAGTCCGACCATTTAGCGGAAGTACAGGGACGGCTATCTTTTTTGTGTGGCTATATGCACCCAATCCCCCAGCATTGACCCATTTTGTTGCCAAATTTAAGGTAAACGACACACTGGTATCTAAATTAAAACATTATTCGTTATTTGACAACGAGCGGGTAGTGACCTCTTATGTTGATGATATTATGATTTACAACTTTCTTGATTTGTCCGGAAAAAGCAGATCAAAACGAAGATGAAAGAGACAATTATCTATATTGCAGTAGTGGCGATACCATCACCTTGGTTTTAAGTTCGGTTGAAAAATCGTATTTTAAATTCGTAGAACAAGCTCAAAAAGAGCTTCAAGGCGGAAATCCTTTCTTTGGGGGACCTCCTTCTAATATCCAGCATAACATCAAAGGCGGTGGTTTAGGCTATTTTTCAGCTACAGGATCAGTTGAAACCAAAGCTATTGTTCCGTAAGTAATTGATTGGTATAGACATAAATCGTAAAAGAAGAGCGAAGGTATACCTTCGCTCTTCTTGTTACTGCCCTTCCGAAAAACTGCATATATTTGAAATGCATCGTTTTGTAGTTTGGCGAAATAATTAATTGAGATTACAGGAATGATTCGTTTTTTTACTACCTTTGCAAAGTCAAATGAAAAAATAGAAGAAGATGATAATGAAGGTTTGTGAAATTATTGAACTACTTATCGCTGATGGATGGTATCTAGACAGGCAAAAAGGAAGCCACATGCAGTTTCGACATGCAACAAAAAAAAGGAACGGTAACAGTTCCTAATCATGGACGAAGTCATGTTTTAAATCACGCAATGGTCAGTTCAATTTTGAAACAAGCTGGACAAAAATAAACCCTATAACAATAGTAGATTATGAAGAAGACGGTAGTACTAGAAATGGAACACTTGGGGGATAAGATGGTGAAGAAAGTAATCATAGAAATCGAATACTTGAGACAATAATTATTCTGCACATGCACCTATATTGCAGGGCTGTGTAAGTACTGGGGACTCATTGGAGAATGTAAAGAAAAACATTGTGGAAGCAATACAATTTCATATTGAAAGCTCTTTAGAGTATAGTGAACCTATCCCAGATACACTAAAAGGAGAATATGAGTTTGAGTTTAAATTGTCAACCGAAGCCTTATTGAATGCGTATAGTAATATCTTTACAAAAGCTGCATTAAGCAGAATTACAGGTATTAATGAACGTCAGTTATGGCACTACGCTGCTGGGGTAAAAAAACCTCGCTCAAAACAAACAAAACGTATCGAAGAAGGATTACATGAACTGGGTAATCAATTATTGTCCTTGCATCTTTGATTTATAGAACACAAAACTACAAACAGCCCTAGTATCATTTGATACTGGGGCTGTTTACATTAAATACCTCGTAATTTAGCGAATCACTGAAGTTTACGGTTTTGACCTACTTTGTCTTTGTTTTGACTCTATATACGTGATAACCAATAGATAGAGTAGAGGGGGCATCAAGAATGTGTATCACTGGCATTTGATGCGCCAGATCGTTTTTCAAAAGTACAATATTGCTATTTAAGTCCATATACGCCCTTCTATCCATTTCTAATCGGTGTTCCGCCAATATTTCGTTGACACTAATAATTTCTCGTGCAGGATGGAAGTTGTCATCTAATAATTGTGCGTGATAGTACAATGATTTTTGATAAACAAGAGCCATTGAATCAGCTGATTTCTCTAAGAATGATAAGTTTTTGGAAATTGTTTCGCTTTTTAACTTGATATAAAACAATGTCATTTCGGCTAATAACTGGTCGGCTAATAATTTCGCAAATTGTTCGTTTTTGCTTTCTACCCTCAGTATTCTGTAATCTGAGTCTTTGGACAGATCAGTAATCGTAAATTGCTTATTTGAAATCTGTAATCGTAATACATTCAATAAACTATCTTGCTGCCGGGTAAATGAGTTTCGGTTTTCCGGGAAATCAATAATTGGTTTCTTGTTTTCATGAAGATAGAAATTTATTAATCGCCATTGTTTGTGCTCCACTTCAACAGTAGCCAATAAGGTATTCTCCCATATCAAACGTGATTGGAGTAATTGAACCGCTGTATGGTGACCCATAATAGTTTCATTTCCACTACTTAATCCTCCAAATCCAAATTGGCTTGCTAATGAGAGTAAGCCTCCTTCAGCACCTTTTTTATCGCGCACCGCAAACGTTACTTCTGCAAAGTAACAGGGAACTTGGGTTAGTGCGTATAAAGTCCCCAATAATCCACCAACCAGTAATATCAATATGACGACTTTCTTTTTTGATAGTAGCAATTTGCAGAAAATCTTAAAGAAAAACAAATACTTCATGCGAGTGTTGCTTTATTTGTTTTAAGCAGAAGTCTAGTAAAATCACCATTTAATTCCATATTATCAAAGTACTCCTTTTAAATACATTCTGCAAAGAAAGGCATTTAGTATTAATTTAAAACAGCAAAGGGGGAGCATAAATAAATTAACAAACAAATAACCATTGATAATTAAGTGATTACATGAAAAATAAAAAACAAAAAATATTTAAATTTAACAATGTTTAACTAAAGTCGTATCTCAAAAAAGGATTTGTAATAAAATAGCGTTCGATTCCTACAAATTGCCATCAACAACAACATAATCTGCCCAGCTTAATTGCTTTTCAAGCCACTCTATAATGTAGTTGAAGTATGTTATAAGTTGCTGTTTGTCCGAACAGCAGTGATTTACATGTGTTTGGATATTGGCTATGATAACCTTCCATTCTTCTTTTTTTATCCAATTTTGACTAGTATCATCAAATTGCTGATAGTCCATCCGTTCCCATGTTAACGGAAACACTGTCATGATAAAAGGACGTAAATAGTTAAAATCTGACCAGTAAATAAAAATACTCGGATAATATTTGTCATCATTTTCGATCATTGGAATTAAATGAAAACCCACTTTTCCTTCACTTCGTCGGTATTTATACATAATAGCCGTACACGCATTAGTCAGCTTCTGCAATCGTATCAAAGGTAAGTCGTTCACTAAACATTGCCAAACAAGTTCGCTTATTCGTTCGAATTGTCGTTGGCGGGTATCGGTTTCAAAACTATTGTACCATCGCACTTCCACAGATGATGCTTGGAGATAAAAACAGAAAATCTCTGTTCCTGTTGGCGTAATTCCATATCCATTTTCCTTTAAGAAAACATAAGATCGAGAATCTTTAAAACAAAAAAAACAAATAGTTTGTGTTATTTCTTGTGAGTGTAAAAGAGATAATAGTTCGCTATTTTCAATGATGTCACCTTGACAAGCTGCATAGAATTGCGATTGTCCCCAATAATCTTGAACAAAATTATCCAATTTAAGAAGCAGTGTACGCAGATTTACATCGTTTAAAAATAATTCTTTTTGATACTCCATTGATCCAAGTAAGCTTATTTAACTGTTGTTTTGTAGCAAAAGCCCCTACGAGGCTTGTACACAAAACAGCCTATTAAACTGTTAATTCGCACAAATCATAATTTCTAATTAGCGTACCCATAAAAACAAATATACCCAAGGAGCGGTGTAATCCCAAGCTAAAGATCCCCAAAAAAGACCTAATTCGCCGAGTTGTTTTTGAGTTTTATAAAAGAATGTACTTTGGGTGACGAGTCTTAATAAGAAAATCCCTAGGGTTGAAAATAAAATAATTGGCAAATGGAGTGATAGCAACACCAACATGGGTGTGCTGATAAGGAATAAATAGCGAGAAACTAATTCTGGTAAACCAGCCTTTTTGCCTCTGACAAATAAGCGTTCTGATTTGATTGCATTTCGTTTATCGCGACGCCATTCCGAAAAATTATAGTTGATATTGCTTGAATTGATGCTGTCGCTTGTTAAACACACCGATGTTTCGCCACCTTGCATGGTGTTATTAAAGAAAATTTGTTCCACCTTGTCTTGCCCACTACACAAGGCGTTGAAGCCTTTATTGTTAAAAAACATTTGTTTATCAAAAATAACATTTTCAGTATTGGCTATGTATGGAGCGTCCGACAATAGTCCTCGAAGCGCGCGTACGGAATGAAAAAAACGATCGGCACGTATATAAGTTTTAGATTGTGTTTGCGTATAGCCAGACATTACTGCCCGATCAGCATGACTGACCAACGAGTGTAACCAATTGCATGATAAGGGTTTTGTGTAAGCCTCGGTTAATACAATTTTGTCATACTGTGCGGCTTTTAAAGCTAAGCCCAATGCAATAGTTCGGCTATTCACCAACACAGTTGCTGGAGTTAAGGTGCGTACCACTAAATTAGGATACTGGGCACTCATTTCTTTTAATAATTCGTCTGATTTATCACTCGAACAATCGTTAATTACCACAACTTCAAATTGCGGATAATCCTGAGTTAAAAGTATCAGAAGGTGTTCATTCAAATGATCGAATTCGTTGTGAGCACTCAAAATAACAGAAATAGCTGGAAGCTTACGTGCTGGTGCTTCGGTAGCTTTTTTTGTAGCAATGATCCAATAAAATGTGGAAAAGTAATAATAGATCTGATGAATAAAAGAGAGCGACACAACCGCAATTAACAACCAGATTGAATAAGGGATAGTAGCGAAATTCATCAAAATATATTTGTCAGATGTTATAATGAGACCCTAAACAGGGTTATCACGAAATTAGTTTGTTTACAATGAGTAGTTCTCGAACAAGTTTCCAATCAACATAAGGACGGTCGCATAAGGGATCAAAAACAATAAGGGGACAACCCAAGTTAGCATCGTCAATATAAAGATGCCCATAAGCTTTGGGCGAACTTGTCCAGAATTTTTGTGAGGGATTTTTTTGGATACCGTATAGCGGAATCCCATGATCTTGAAACCATTGTACAGCAACTGTCAGATGGTTCTCCTCTACAAGAAGTGTTTCTCCATCAATTTTTTTTTTCTTTTTTTGATCACTTCGCATGGTAAACAAAATGAGTCGGTGTCCATTGGCCACCAACTCTTTTAATACAGGAACTGCGCCTATATCTTTTCCTACCTCAGGAAACTCGTGACTTACACATGTTCCGTCAAAATCAATACAAATATCCATGCTCTAAATAAGTGACTTTTACTTTGATATAAAAAAGATGAGCGGAAAAAGGGATTCGAACCCTCGACCCTCAGCTTGGGAAGCTGATGCTCTACCAACTGAGCTATTTCCGCAATAGTAACGCACAAATGTACAACATTTTTTTGAAATGAGAAGAAAGAGATTTATGTTGCCGACTTTAGTTCTAAAACAATTCGTTTTTGGTTGCTTATAATATTCAAATAAGCCTTACCAACACTATCTATTTTTATTGTTTCATTTGGACGAATTACATGTCGAGGGGTATAAATCGGATTGATTGTATACTCATCACTTAAATAGACATTTTGATCAAACACAATGTCTTTGCTAAGGAATATCAAAATAATAACTATGAAAAGTTACTACACGCTTCTGTTTAATATCCAAGTGCAAAATTCGTTAATGGTTGACCGTTAACCATTCTTTAGTAGATGCATCAATGAAACTTATTCAACGTTAAAATCGTCTTCATAACGGTCAATATTTACAGTGAGAATGTTAGGGATTTACAGTGAGAATCTCAACATTCTCACTGTGTTTCGACTTCTATAAAATCCGTTCAAATAGATCAGTTGACATCTAAGTCCCATTTTAAGGACACGTCAATACAATTCCCATTTAAACCTTGTGCGGAAGCCCGAGAAAAGGAGTTTGATGAAAAAGTCTTTAACTTTTCATAGTTATTGTTTCGTCATTGCACCTTATCAAAATCAAGTAACGATTTTTCGAAATGCGATAAAATCCATGTTTCAAAGGCTAAACTTGAAAATGCTATTTTCACTCCCGCATCTTCTGCTAAACGGAAAGCATGAGCATGGTCTGGTGTTGATCTTTGTCAAATACTGCCCATGCATCTGAATATCCTCCCTCACCAAGGAATAATTGAGCTTCTCTTACATATTTTGTTGGCTGAGATTTATAAAGAGGCGAGAGCGCCATAGCCTCAATGCCATTAAGTTAAGGAGTAACGGATTGATAAACCTATTATTTATCAATCGGTTACGGATTAACTTAATGGCATTGAGATTAGGTATGGTACTCCTTCAGACCTCGTCTCTTGTTCAACAAAGATTGGGAAATCGTTTAGTTGACGTTTTTTGTACTCGTTACATCTGTGCTGTAATTTTAAACACAGCGTAAAAAGAGTAAAAGGAGTTTTAAGTGGGACAAAAACTCTTTTTGACTCTTTTTACGCTGTGTTAAAATTATTGTGGAACTTGTTCAACAATGATTGGGTGTTCGAGCTGATGCAGTGCGTGAACCAAAATCAAACAAGTACTTTCAACTGTTAATTCACACCAATCAATAATTCCGATGTTTTTCGGCTTCAGGATCATTTACTACACTTTGTGTTTTCGGATCCCACTTTATCGGTAGTTTTAATTCGGTCGCCATGTTTCCCAAAGTACATACACAACAAGTACTGTGTCCTATTTCTACTGAAGCTATTGGATCTGTTTTTTGTTTTATTGCCTCCAGGAAATTGTTGTAGTGTGCATATTGGGGTTGATCGCCTTTCACTGGTAATAAACTATCGTCAGAAGCTCTAAAAAACTCGCGCGATACTTCTATCCAGCCTTTATCTCCCCAAAACTTTACGCCTTTAGTCAGTACTTCATCAAATGGCTCCTCGGTCATTATTATTCCACTTTCATACTTGAAAGTCAGAACTTGGTATCATTATATCCAGCTGGAATAATAACTTCAATGGGGCCGTTTTTGTCCATTCCCATTCCCCATTGCGCAATGTCGAACATGTGAGCGCCCCAGTCGGTAGTGTAGCCACCGCCAACTTCCGAGTACCATCGCCAACCTGCCCAATCAGTTTCGTTTTGTTCAGGTTCCAAGCTAATGGGCGGATTGAGTTGCGAATTATAGTGAATAGAGTAGGGGAGTGGCTCTTGCCAAAGTTTCCAATTAAGATCTGCAGGAACAGTTTCTTCTGGTAGATCATAAGGTTTTGGTGGAGGACCTACTTGTGCATAAATCCGATCAATCTTACCCAATCGACCTTCTTGAACCATCTTTACTGCATGTTGGAAATTCGGATCCGATCGTTGTTGGCTACCTACAGCCAGTGTAACACCGTTTGTACGCACTGCTTCTACCAATTTTTTGCCCTCAGAGATTTTAAACGTAAGTGGTTTTTCAAGATACACATGTTTTTTGGCATTGCAAGCTGCAATCGCAATTAGTGCATGTGTGTGGTCGGGAGTTGCAATCACTACAACATCAATGTCTTTACGAGCCAATAAATCGGCGTACTTTTCGTAGAGTTCTACCGATGGTTTTGTAGACTGGTGTTTGGGGTCTTTTTCTTTCAACTCTGCATCAACCTTCTCGTAATGTTTGAGTATTCGTTTCGCAAATCGCTCGCGTTTAACTCCATACACATCACAACCAGCGATGACTTCTACAGTTGGGATATTAAGAAAACCAGATAAAATACCCATAGCTTGTTGCCCTAAACCAATAAAACCAACCCGGAGGGCTCTCAAGGCGTTACTAGATTGACAACCGACAAGTGAGGTTAGACTGGGTAACATCACTAAACCTGCGGCTCCAAGAACGGCACGACCTATAAATTGTCTGCGGTTCATTCTGTTAATTGTTGACATATTTAAAATGGTTAGTATGAATTGCAAAGGTGGTGATTTATTTTAGTATCATCAAATTTATTTTTCAATATTAAATTCGCATAATTAATAGTTGAATGCTATACAGATGATGGCAAAGATCGGCTATTTGAAACAAATACACAGATAAAAATAAGGAGTCTATTGTAGCGAAAAGTATGATTTTTCGTTACAATAGACTCCTTATTCTTGTTATTTTCAAGCCGTCTAATTAATTAATTCCGGTCAAGATCTCTATATGTGTTTAATAAACTGCCGTTCTGTTGTTTGCCTAGGGCGGCTAGTAATTGACGTGCAGCCACATCAACGGGTTCTTTCGCTAAATGTCGATGCATTTCGTTTAATATTTTCAAACACATAAACGCGCTGAACCAAGTGTAAAACCGTTTCAGAAAACGATCTAAGTTGGTACTGTTTTGATTAATTTCCTCGATTTTACACAGCCATTCGTTGGTATCAATACATGCACGCAAAGCAGGATCAAGCGAGGAAAGTATGCTAATTTGTTGCTGTGTAGTACTCCTAAATAACAGATTCACCTGGTCGATAAAAACTTTCAGCATCACAAATGATGCCCATTGATAGGTGAGTAAGTTATTGTCTTCAAGATATTTTGACATGGCACGACCTGTTCCAAAAGGCACACGATCTGAAACCCGAGGAGAAGGATACACTGCGCAGTTATTGATTTCAATAAACCCACCCAAAGTAATTAACTTTTGAAGAAAATAAAAGTCTTCTCCAGCCTTTCGTCTATTCATTCCTCCTACTTTCCGATAAGCCTCGGCGGTACACGCCATACTTGATCCAACCGTGTGGTAAGCAAAAGGCAAGCCTACCCATGCCAATGCTTGTTTGTAGTAGCGTAGATGTAATTCATAAGCTACAATTCCCTCATAAATAAGAGCATCATAAACATTGCCCTGTATCGGGTGTTCAAAATAAATAGATGCTGCCAAAGCATCTATTTTGTCTTCAAAACTTTGCTCAATAGCCGTTAAATAGTTTAAAGAACAAGTGGCATCGGCATCGAAAGCCACAATAAGTCCCTTCGGTTTTTGTTCTTTAATAAGTTGCTGTGCTGCAAAATTCATCCCTTGCTGTCGAGCATATCCCACTCCGGCAGTTTTCTGAGGTACATCAGCTAAAAGCAATGTCTGGATATTAAAATTGTGCCGATCAAGATGTTGTGCAACTTCCCTACATTCGTCCAAATTACGTAAACAATTTTGTTTTGTCTGATCGTCACAACTATCTGGGTAGTTAATTACAACCAGCACATTAACAATGCATTTTGGCGGCTGACACACCGACAAACTGGTCAAACAATCGGTTAACTGTGGTTCATTAAAACAAGGAATAACAATATACATGGGTAAGTTTTTGGGATTGAGATTGGGGGTTAGAGGCTAGGATTTGGGAGGTAGGCTGAATTTGATTGGCGTAGCAGCTATACCCCCTATACCCAATCTATATCTCAACTACTCCGTCTGCATTAATTGTACAGATATGCAATTCGTATTCCAAACCAATCCGACTATAAATATCACCCATAGCTTCGGCTATTTTCTGTGCAGTAACGAGGTCTCTACTTAAAGCAAATATTGAAGGACCCGATCCGGAAATTCCACTTCCTAACGCGCCTAATTCTTTACATTTCTGTTTTACTGTTGCAAATTCGGGAATCAATACACTGCGCAGTGGTTCTACAATTTCGTCATGTAAAGATCGACCAATCAGATCCAAATCTTTAGTATACAAACCTGCAATTAAACCGCCTACATTTCCCCATTGCACAATGGCACTTTTCAAGCTAATACTTTGTTTAAGAATTGAGCGGGCATCAGATGTCCGTAACTCAATTTGAGGATGCACAACTGTGGCATGCAAACCTGCAGGACTATCAATTCGGATAATATCTAAAGGGGTGTAACTGCGTACCAAAGTGAAACCGCCAAGTAAAGCAGGCGCCACATTGTCGGCATGTGCACTGCCACTGGCCAAATTTTCGCCCTCCATTGAAAAACGTACTAGTTGCCGAGCAGTATAGGGTTTCCCTAGCAAACTATTTAAACCAAAAACAGCACCTGCGGCACTGGCTGCACTACTGCCGATACCGCTACCTGCTTTGATTTTCTTGAAAATTTCGTCCTCAAATCCAAAATCTAAATGATGTGATGATTGTGAATAATCGTCTAGTAAAACCATACCAGCTACCCCAGCTACATTCTTTTCTGTCTCGAGGTAAACAATTAGTCCCTTTTCGGGAGCTTTGCGAATCAACATTTCGTCGCCCGCACCGCCTAAACAAAGACCTAAAACATCGAAACCACAAGACAAATTGGCTGTTGTTGCAGGGCAAAATAATCTAATTTCGTTCATAACTGAATTACTGATTAACTGAATTGCTGATTAATCAAATTGTTGATTAATTAAATTACTGATTAACTGAAAAATCTAACAGAATTGATGCAGGATAGTTTCGCTTTGATAATTTCCATGACAGGTAGCGAAATATACGCCGCTGCTGTACTCGTAAATAATATAGAATGGGATGACGTAACGACAAAGGCACCTTTGTGGCATTGTTGCATTTTTGCTCTTTCATTTCTATATTTTCAGTTCCGAGTAATTCTAAATTGTTTCGACACTGGTTTCAGGTACCCAACCTTGACTTTTGCCATCGCTCAATTTAATTCGCACCCAACTGCCTTGTTGATCAATTAATTGCACCTTCAAGCCTTCGTGTACAATAAACAAATCAGCTCCCGATGGATCGGGCGAGCCTTAGACGTCACCATAGGATTCATGATAACACCTTGATTGGTTTTGAATCGCTGATTGCGTTGGCGTTGTCCCAAAAAAGAAAAATACCTACACATAACAATAAACAAAATGCACTCGCAAAAAAGTTGAATTGCCGAGTTCTATAATTCGATGCTAGCATATAAACCACAAACAAAATTAAGGTAACAGCAAAAATACTCAAGAATAGCATCGCCCACATATCGGAATTGTATGAGTTGGATATATTATTGAGCCATTCGGTAACCTGAAGTTCTTGTACTTCATCTAATTTATCCAATTGTGCATTTTTAGCAAATTGAATATTGGTGATGATATCTTCATTGTCAGGAGCTAATCGCAAAGCACGTTCGTAATTGATGCGAGCTTTGCCAAGTATGTTTTGCTTATAATAAGCATTCCCAAGATTAAAGTAAAGATCAGCTGAAACTTGATCTTGAGCAATAATCTGTTCGTAAAGCTGAGCCGCTTCATTAAAGTTAGATTGGCTATATTGTTCATTAGCTTGCAACCATAATGAATCGTTTGTTGGCGATTGTGCCGATAGTGGTACAATTCCAATAAGCATTATAATGAAAGTGATAAAGATGTTCATGTCCTAAATTATGAATTATAAATTATGAATTGCTCAAATTATGAATTATGAATTATGAATTATGAATGTTCAAAATTACGAATTGAATTACGAATTGCTTCGCATTACGAATTATGAATTGCTTCGCATTATGAATTATGAATTGCTTCGCATTATGAATTATGTTCTAAATTACGCATTGTGAATTATAAATTGCCGTGCATTCGGGAGATAATAGCCGAATTACGCATGCTGACTGCTTCAGCATGCGAAGCAATTCATAATTCATAATTCATAATTCATAATTCTGAACGATTCATAATTCTGAACGATTCATAATTCAATTAATCTGATAACCTCCACGGCTTCGTCGTAAATGTGGGTCATGGTTTGCTGATTGCTTCCAGGTGCATATCGAGCATATTCACACTCATCAATCACCTTGATTAAAGGCATTAATTATTTCTAGAGACACATCGCGTGAACTTAAAGTGCCTTGTACAGTATCTCGAGACAATTCTGCCACAGGAATACCAAACTTATCGCTCATATATCCCCAAATCCCTTTCGATACCTCTTCGTAAAACAATTTATTATCACCTGCGTCTAGTAGTTTTTTAGTTTGACGCAAACGTAGGATCGCTGTTTTATTGGCCTTTTTGTTTCTCATTTTCGATTGATCGCGTGCATCAATTCGGCGTTTATTCATTATCATTAACACAACACCCATCATCACAATCAATAGTATGATGATTAACCAAAACGAACCTGATCCAAAAAAGATAGCTGCCCGAGGGTGAAACTGTTGCGGTGATGTTTTAATGAAAAGAATATCGCGTCCTAGATGTTTGATATCTTGCTGATTGGGAGGTAAGATGGTCACCGTTTGTCCACTGTTTCCATTGGGATCTTTAGCAACAACAATTTCCAAATCATCCGATTTTAGGGTGATGTATTTTGCCTGTGCAGGATTAAAGTAAGTAAACTCCGATCCAGGGATAGCAAAGGTGCCTGCACTACGAGGGATCAATGCAAACTCACTTTTTGATCCTACCGATCCTTGTGGTGTGGTGCGCAGGTTCTCGCTGGTTTTGGGGTCATATTGTTCAAAATCAGGAGGAAAGTTAAGTGTTGGTTTGTCTACTAATTTCAGATTACCTGTACCGCTCACGTCCAACGAAAAAGCGATCGCCTGATTTGCCATCACTTCATTTTTGTCAATTTTGGCATTTATTTTAAAAGTCCGATCCTACAGCGCCAGTAAATCGAGGGGGGGCACCTGCAGGTAAGTCCTTCACATTTAATACCACTTTTGGTACCCGCAATACCTGTTGACGTATATCGTGCTGTGCTGGAAAAAAAGCATCAAACATGGTTTGTCCAGTAGCACGCGGCACTTGCACATTCACTGTCATTTCTGCAGGTTCAATTTCGATAGTACCAGCACGTTGAGGGAAGATTACATAACGGTTCACTATGGCTGATAGATATATTTTACCATTCAAATTAACCCGTTTTAAACCTTTTTCACTAGGATCTAAATCCATATCAAGGCTATATAAACCTGTCAATTTTGATGCTTTAAAGTTAGCAAGGTCGGAGACTCCTACTTGTGTATATATTCGGATAGTGGCAATGGCGGCTTCTCCTTTATATAGATTCGTTTTGCTGACTTCGGTACGTGCAAATAATTCGCCTGCGGTCGAAGTTGATGTTGCGGGTTGGGCTGCTCCACCCACTGGCTCCCGATCCAGGTTTCCCTGTTGAGGCACCACCTGCAGTGATCACTTCTATGGTAAAAAGCCTCTGATCGGATGGAAGTACCATCTACCACCACCTCAGCGTGGGGTACATTGAAAACGCCTTCTTTGGTGGCTTCAACATAATAGGTAAATGTGATCAGTTCCGATTTATTTCCGTTTATAGTGTTCGTACTTGAAGATTGTACAGGTCCTGCAAGTACTGCAAAATCGGAAAACGAAGGTGGAAAAAAATTATCAGACCTGGTATCAATTGTATACGAAATTTGAAAGTTTTCACCAGCTCATACCAAGTGCTTTAATACCTTGAGGCTTTGGAGTTTGAAACCAGTTAATGCACACATTAACAAGGACCGTTTTAAAATAGCGTGTCTCATCATTTGATTATTGCAATTTTTATTATAAAATTTGTTTCAGTATTCATGTCTGTCAATTTTAGTCCTGTTAATTCGGTGTATTATACACTCCTTACCACAATGACAATTAAATTAGTAGCAGAAATAGTTTGCAATGTAATAACCCCCAAAGGTATAAAAATATTAGGAATTACATGGGGACATTAGTTCGCACTTCATTTCTCTACACGCTTAATCTTTGCACCAATAGCGTTCAGCCGGGTATCGATTCGTGCATATCCACGATCTATTTGTTTCATATTATGGATAATACTTGTTCCATCGGCACTCATTGCAGCAATCAGCAAGGCAACACCAGCGCGAATATCAGGTGATGACATCACTGTCAAGTGTAGTTTTATTTGATCAATTTGTCAGATAACTGTAGCCTGATGCGGGTCGCACAGAACCTTTTGTGCCCCCATATCAATCAATTTGTCAACAAAAAACAAACGGCTTTCAAACATTTTCTGATGAATCATCAATACACAACCTTTGGCTTGTGGCGACCACTAAAAAAGATGCTTAATAAGTCGGGGGTCAATCCTTGGATAAGGTGCATCTGCGATATTCATAATCGATCTATCAATAAAACTTTCGATCGTGTAATTATCTTGTGCGTGCATGATAATATCTTCACCACGAATATCTAAATGAATCCCCATTCTTCGAAATTGTTCGGGGATAATACCCACCCGCTAGGTACTGCATTTTTGATGGTGATTTTGCTTTGCGTCATGGCGGCTAGGCAAATAAAACTTCCGACCTCAATCATATCAGGAAGAATGGTGTGATCCGTCCCTCCCAAACTATCCACTCCTGTTACATATAGCAGATTTGATCCTATTCCTTCGATCTTTGCACCCATCCTTACCAACATTTCACACAATTGTTGAATATATGGTTCGCATGCAGCGTTATAGATCGTTGTTTTTCCTTTGGCCATACTTGCTGCCATTACAATATTGGCGGTACCTGTAACCGAGGCTTCGTCCAACAGCATATAGCAACCTGTTAAATGCGGTGCCTCGACACTGTAAAAGTGGCTGTTGGTTTCATATTTAAATGTAGCACCAAGCTGTTGAAACCCTACAAAATGCGTATCCAGACGACGGCGTCCAATTTTGTCGCCTCCTGGACGTGGTGCATAAGCTTTACCAAATCGAACCAACAACGGACCTACTATCATAATAGAGCCTCGTAAGCTGCCGGCTTTCTGCTGAAATTCGGCAGTCTGTAAATAAGTTTGATCAATATCTTTGGCGCAAAACGAATAGCTGTTGGCAGTTAATTTCATTACCACTACACCCATATCTTGTAATAAGTCAATCAATTTGTTCACATCTACAATATCAGGTACATTGTGGATGGTTATTTTTTGATCGGTTAAAAGCACTGCGCAAAGAATTTGTAATGCTTCGTTTTTTTGCACCTTGTGGGTGTAAATCGCCATTTAAACGGTATCCCACCTTGCACTTCAAATAATCCCATGATTTGTTTGTTTATTGTTTGTAATTGGTACTTTGTTGTTTTATTTCTTAAGGGCTTTGTGTAGCTGTTAATAAGTATGATACAAGACGACACCTTTTTATAGACCTAACCACTAGTCTCTACTTGCGAAGCCACTAACCACTCACCATTAACCACTCATCACTACTTATGTGCGTCTGAATTCGTATAAGTGCAATGGCTGTGGCTGTGGCGACGTTCAACGATTCGGAAAACATTTCTCCATAAGCGGGAATCAAAAGTTTATCGCTTACTAAGTCTTCTACTTCTTTTGATATTCCTTGGTACTCGCTTCCCATTACCAATACTGCACCTCCAGTAAGCGTAACTGACTGAATGGGTTTTCCTGATAGAAACGTACCGTAAATGGGGGAACCCTGCTCTTTTAACTGATTTAAGGACGATGGCAGATCAAGATAGTGCACCGCAACCCTACATATGCCCCCCATACTGGCTTGTACTACTTTGGGACTAAATACATCGGCACATTTAGCGGAACATAACAAATGCTTTACCCCGAACCAATCGGCTAAACGGATAATGGTGCCAATATTACCAGGGTCTTGTACCCCATCTAAAGCTAAAATCAATTGATTGCAATCTGCATTGGGTTCAAACACTGTCGTTTGTTGTTTTACCAACGCTAGATAAGGACTCGGAGTGGTCAATAAACTGATGTTTCGCATTTCTTTGTCAGTAATCAGTTCGCAAGGAAATTCTTTGCCAAGTCGACTAGTCTGAGTGCTTGTGTAAATCGTCACAATCTGATGATTGGTGGCGAGTAAGTCAAGTATGATTTTCTCGCCCTCGACAATATACAATCCCAATTGATCGCGGTATTTTTTATGTTCTAACGACTTAATCGTTTTTACTTGTGCGTGTGTAATCATTCACTAAAAAGCCTTATTCTTTACTCAATTGATCTTTCAACTTATTAATATCCTCTAAGCTTAAACCTGTTGCAACAATAATTGTGTCAATAGCCATACCTAACTGTAATAGATTCATTGCCGTTACCTCAAGTCCTTTTTTAATTCCTTCTTCAAGACCCTCTTTACGACCCTCCATTCTAGCGGTAAGTCGCTCACTTGTGTCTTTCGCTCGATTCTCCAAGAATCTATCATATATCCGCTTATCCTCTAAACTTAGTAAAGACTCGTTCAAATTATCCATCGCATCTGCCAAACCCTGAGCAGTGAAATGATCTTGAATAGAATTATTTTTGAAATAATAAATCCATTCGTCCAAGGTGTTCTTGGCGATATTGTTAAACTGATTAATTTTGATCACACATTATTCGGGTAAAATATCTTGGGAACTTTCTTTCTTAAATTCGGTAGCTTGGGCACTCGATAAAGTGGGTAAAGAGTCGTCGTTCAAGCCTCGGAATAGGGTCGTACCTCGATAAATGTAATCGGTACCTTGTCCTAAATCAAAGAAAACGAGATTGATAGAATACACTTTTCTTATTTCTTCATACTTCTTGCCTTTGGTAATGTATTCACCAATCACCTTGCTAACACCATATAAAATCCGTTGGAAGTAATAAAGGTCGGTATGATTTTGGATTTCTATAATCAACAACTCCCCAGCCTTATTCTCGACTAAAATGTCTACTCGGTTTTGTTTATCAAATTCATTTTCTTGATTGCTTTCGCTTTCAATAATATGCTTAATTTTAATTTTAGTGTGGAGCAACTCACTTAAAAAACCCTCTAAGATAGAGAAGTTGGTTTTCTGACGTAGCAAACGTTTCATTGCCCAATCAAAACGCAATAGCTGATGTGTGTCTTTATTCATTGCTTTCCATTTGATATCACTTGTATTTCGGTTCGTCTGTTTAAAGCATGACAAACTTCTCTATTGGTTTCGGTATTCAGATTTTTAATGAAATCATCATTCAATATTTGGGTCCTGTTTTACAGGAGAATGGATATTGTTTGCCAATACCTTCTGTCTCTGCTCTAGATGTGGTGGGATTCTCCGTAACCTCGCGCTTTCATTCTGCCATCATTAATTCCTTTCGGAATCATATAATCAATAATAGCTTGTGCTCGTTTTTGCGACAATACTAGATTAACTCTGTCACCCCCTCTGTTATCGGTATGTGCACGGGCTCTGCACGCATTCTCACCACAGCTAAGTATTCGGTATTGGGTTGGAGACGGAAAGTAAAACTTCCATCGCTTCCCGATTTACGCTTCAAGCTGGTGCCATCACTGCCAATCAAGCGAATATCGGCATTTGCAATACGGGCTTTGCTGTTGGACAAACGTACCGATCCCTTGAAGTTGAATTCAACCGCAGGAATGTCATACACAAAAGCGTAAATATCGTCTCCCTTTACTGCCTTTGTCTTTCCGACGCGAGGTGAAAAAGCCCCTATCTCGATCTGGTTCAAATATAATGGCAAAATCATCGCTATTGGAGTTGAATGGTTTTCCCATATTGCTCACATTCCAACTGGCTCCTGATGGTGTAGCTTTGAAGATATCGTATCCACCAAACCCAATTCGCCCATTCGACGAAAAGTAGAGCGTATCTTTCCGGATAGAGGGATACATTTCGTTCGCATCGGTATTAATTGATGGTCCTAAATTAATGGGTTCGCTCCACAATAAATTACTGGTTGACCCTCGTGTTACTTTCCACAGGTCCAAACCACCATAACCTCCTGGTTGATTGGATGCAAAATACAGCGTCAAACCATCTGCCGAAAGTGCAGGGTGGGCGGCAACTAAGGTGTCGTTCACCAATTTTAACTCTTCGGGTTCTCCCCAACTATCGTCCATTAATCGGACAGCCACTATGTCGCACCCAAACTTTTTCGCCACGCTCACGTTTGCATAGCGTGTAAAACATGGTAGTGAAAGTGGCATCGAATACACATGCGCCCTCTTCGTCAACAGTGTTTACGCCATCTACTAATTGGGCTTTTTCCCAGCCTGTTTTGGATTGATTGATGGAATAGATATTTGTGTTAAATTGCCCTGTGGCATCAAAAGTTTTGACTTTCATTCGACCTCTTTTCGTGATGACGAAAAGTAAAGACTTTCGTAATCGCTTTGCGAAAATGCAGGTGCATAATCGTTTTTATTGCTATTGATTTCCTTTACATTGGTGAGTGTATACCGGCTTTTACTTTTTGATTTTGCTTCGGCGTCAGCCAATTCCATCGATTTTCGAAGATTTACACCACGCTGATTGGCAGGTTCTAACTCCTGATACATGGTCAGGAACTTATCTGTATTTTTATAATTCTCATTTGCAAAAGCCGATTGTGCGGCAAAGAACATGGCATCGGCATGGGGATATTTGTTTTTAATGGCCATATCATAGCCCCGTTCGGCTGCAGCATAATTCGACACTTTGCGGAAAGCTTCACCTGTTCGGTAATAAACTGCCGCCTTCAACTCCTTATCTTTAATTCGGGGAGCTACCTTCCGATATAATTTGCCCGCTTTGTCGTAGCCTCCAGCTTCATAAGTGGTATCTGCTTTTTTGAGTTTGCGCTTTACGCCACAACTGCAAAACAAGGCTATACAAAGGATCCAAATGATATAATTACAGCATTTCATAATATGTGAGAATTTGGGTGGGAATTGCATTTACTTCAACGATCAATTAAGCTCGTTGTCTTTTGTTTTTCGTTTACTAACTTTCTGATTAACTAAATTGTAAGAGTGATCGATGAGTTCTTTAAATAGGGCATTACTAAGACGTCCTTCAAAAAGAATGGTGTTCCAATGTTTTTTATTCATATGAAAACCTGGTGTGATTTGATCATATTCGGTTCGTAGTTCTTCTGATCTTTCAGGATCACATTTTAAATTGCAACTAACTGGCTGATCGACATTTGATAAACAAAACATTTTTCCGTTTACTTTATAGACAACCGTAGATAAATCAAAAGGGAATTCGGCAGTAACGTTTTCTTTTAACATACAATATTCGTTCAGTTCTTCTATGTTCATATTCTGGTAATATTATGGCATTTAAAGATCAGTTTGTTCTTCTTTCATTTTGTTCGGCAATTTCCTGTATGGACATGTATCTTAAAGGACCTTCTTCGATGGTCAAGAACTGTAACCAATGTACTTGCATACTTTTCTCGAAAAATGTTTGCTCTTTGAATTTGGGTAGTTCAATAAGAATAAACTCCATACCCTCTATTTTGCAGGCTTGTTTATTGATATCCAATACAGAGTAACGTTGCCAATAGCTGGGTTTATTGTTAAATGTGTCGTTGATAATGCACAATACATAGATGGGTTCAGCTTGCAACTTAGTTGTGGCTTGTTGCGAGTGAGTTGTTGAAGCATTGATTAAAAAATATTTAAAGTAATCGCTTGTCCAAATCATCTGTATAGCAACAATAAAACTTTGACAATCAGCGTCTATACAACGTACGTTAATATAGTTGGTACGTAAATGAAGTGGGTACGGAACGAGTTCTTCAGGAAGATGGCTCACCGATACAATTGGCGAATTAAACTCAAGCATCGCATTCAAAAAACTGATCAGTAAGTTTTCGTGTTGTCCAAATACCTTATCAAATGCTGTATAGATTTTCGGATCCAAATACTTTTTCATTTCTACAAATCATTAATTTCATTTTCACTTAATCCAGTTGCCTGCATGATAACGTTGGTACTTACTCCGAGTTTTTTTAATTTTGGGACTGAGGCTCTTTTTGCTTGTAACTTTCCGAGTTCAATTCCTTTTTGCCTTCCGAGTTCAATTCCTTTTTGCCTTCCGATTTCAATTCCTTTTTGCCTTGCAAGTTCAATCGCTTCTTTAAATCCCTCTTCAAATCCTTCCCTAAATTTACCTTCAAATAAAGTTTTTTCGGTTCTTATAATATCCCAATACTTATCATACACAAATAATTCACCATCACTAAACGATGATTTTTCCAATAAGCTTATGGCTTCATTTATTTCAGGAACGTACAAAATAGATGTGTCTTCCAAAATAATTTCTTTCATACTTTAACACATTACAAATCATCAATTTCACCTTCACTTAAACCAGTTGCCTGCATAATAATCTCTATACTTACTCCAAGTTTTTTAAATTGTAGGGCTGAGGCTTTATTCGCTTTTTGCTTTCCGATTTCAATTCCCTCTTCCTTTCCGATTTCAATTCCTTCTTTAAGCACATCTTCCTTTCCCTCTATCTTACCATCTTTGAATTTTCCTTCGGCTAAGGTTTTTTCAGTTCTCATGATATCTAGATCTTTATCATATATAAGCATTTCATCATCACTAAACGGCGATTCTGCTAATAAGTCCAAAGCTTCATTTATTTCAGGAACTTGCAGAATAGATGGATCCTCCAAAATACCTTCTTTCATACTTAAAAAACTGTAGTTTACACATTACAAATCATTGATCTCCTTTTCACTCAAACCGAATGTTTTCATGATAATTTCAATGCTTACGCCAAATTGTTTTAATTGTAGGGCTGAGGCTTTATTCGCTTTTTGCTTTCCTAGTTCAATTCCTTCTTCCTTTCCGATTTCAATTCCTTTTTGCTTTCCGATTTCAATTCCTTCTTCCTTTCCGATTTCAATTCCTTCTTTAAGCCCTTCTTCCTTTCCTTCTTCCTTTCCGATTTCAATTCCTTCTTTAAGCCCATCTTTGAATTTTCCTTCGGCTAAGGTTTTTTCAGTTCTCATGATATCTAGATCTTTATCATATATCAGCAATTCATCATCACTAAATGCTGATTCTGCTAATAAGTCCAAAGCTTCATTTATTTCAGGAACCTCCATAATAGATGGATCCTCCAAAGGTCCCTCGTTCATGGATAAAAACTGTAACCACTTTACCTGTAGGCGTTTTTCGGAAAATGTGGTTGCTTTAAATTTTGGGAGCTCAATAAAAACAAACTCTAGTCCTTCTATTTTGTATTGGGGATCGTCATTGTCCAGTATGCTGTAATGTTGCCAATAATTGGATTTCTTCGTAAAATTGTCATTGATAATGCTCAATGCATACACCGGCTGTAGTTCTTTGTATTTGCTGCCAATTACAGCTTGTTGCGTGTAAACTTTTGTGGCATTGTACAGAATTCGATTATAGTAGTCGGTTGTCCAAGCCATTTGCATTTCTACAATAAAATGTCGCCCATCGGCATCTACACAACGCACATCAACTATACTGTTTCTTGATTGAGGTCGCTGAGGGACTAGTTCGGCAGGAAGATAATTCAGCGAGACAATAGGTGATTTCAAATCAAGCATTGCATTCAAAAAACTCACCAATAAGTTTTCATGTTGTCCAAATATCTTCTTAAATGTCAAATCAGCTTTGGGATCTAAATACTTTCTCATATTGTTGTTATTTGCACATTACAGATCATTAATCGCTTCCCATAGGATTACGACTTCCCTTATTCTGAAACGTGTAGAACACCCTATTTATTTCTTAAACAAAGACGCTACAAATTCTTTTTTATTGAATATCTGCAGGTCGCTAATGCCTTCACCCACACCGATAAATTTAACGGGTATTTTAAATTGATCCGATATGCCAATCACTACACCACCTTTGGCTGTGCCATCTAGTTTGGTCGAGTGCCAATGCAGTTACATCGGTAGCTTTAGTGAACTCTTTGGCTTGTTGAAAAGCGTTTTGTCCTGTTGAACCATCTAAAACCAAGAGTACTTCGTGCGGTGCATCGGGAATCAGTTTTTGGATCACATTACGAATTTTGGATAATTCGTTCATCAAATTCACCTTGTTATGCAATCTGCCAGCGGTGTCAATTAACACCACATCAGCATTATTGGCCAAAGCTGATTTTACAGTATCGTAAGCCACCGAAGCGGGATCGGCTCCCATTCCTTGCTTCACTATCGCCACACCAGCCCGCTCGGCCCATATTGTTAATTGCTCGGTTGCTGCAGCTCGGAAAGTATCCGCAGCACCAAGATAGACTACCTTACCTTCACCTTTTAGTTGAGCTGCCAATTTACCGATGGTGGTGGTTTTACCAACACCATTGACCCCTACAATTAAAACAACATATGGCTTTTTCGAAAAATCGAACGGAGTGGTTTTGGGTACTGGTCGCTCCATTTTCTTCCAATAAAGCTTCTACCTCTTCATGTAAGATCCGATCCAGTTCGTTGGTATTAATATATTTGTCGGTAGCTACACGTTTTTCGATTCGTTGAATGATCTTTAAACTGGTATCGACACCCACATCTGAAGAAATCAATATTTCTTCCAGATTATCCAACACATCGTCATCTACTTTCGATTTACCTGCAACAGCACGTGTCAATTTACCGAAAAAACTTTCCTTTGTTTTCTCCAATCCCTTGTCTAAACTTTCTTTTTTCTCTTTTGAGAACAGTCCAAAAAATGCCATAATTGAGTTTGTTAAGTTTGTTGAATATAATCTATTGACAGCATTTCTAAAAGTTCCAGCTAAACCCAAAGGTGTAATTCCATTGCGTAAAAAAGAAATGTTGCGATGCTTTATCCGATTTTAATGCTGTTGTACGTATACTTGGCATACTGATAAATCCTTCTTTAAGTTCGGTTCTTAAAAAGAATAAATCCCAAAAAGTAACTTCGCCTCCAACCTTTACTGAAGTTCCAAAACCAGCTAAATGGAAATCATCATGCCGTTCTCTACTAAATAATTGCACATTGGTTTTAGGCAACATAAAACCTACGCCTGCACCCACATGACCATTCAAACGGAATATTCCATTTCTGTAAAATTGGTGGAAATATTCTCCTTCAGCATTAATGTAGTTCAGTCCATCGGTGTGTTCGAATGTAAGAAATTTTTCTGTTAAAGCGATTGATTTATCTTCATTCGAATCGAAACCGGCAGCCCTCATATCGCCTGTGGCACGTACTCGTTGATTTTGTACCATTACATATTTCATATGATCGACCCCTAACGAGATGGCTAAATTGTCTTTGATGAAATAACCAATCCGGAAATTGGTTTGCGGAATCGTAATCCGATCAATCTGAAGGTAATTGTGATACGAAATATCACTAGGTCTATCGGTTGCCTGTACGTTGTGCAACTTAAAATTGTAATTATCTCCCTTAAAATGGATGGTCGAGTTACTATAATACCCCCTATTCCAGCCCCAAAAGGCATAAAACTTACCTTTTTATAAGCTACTTTACGGTGACTAGTTGGCGCCTCACTCGCTTCTGGAGTTTGACTTAATACCTCGTTTGACTCTGGAGTTTGAGCGTATATCGAACCTGTTCCACAGATGGCAATTATACAAAACGGAATTGCACGACACAAAACTTTTAAAAACATTTTCATTATTTACTTGATTACATTTAAAACACAAAGATAATAAATTCTTTGTGGCATACGATAATTTCCCTTTTCGACGCTTTTGTCTATACTCGTAAAGGAATGAGAATTGGACAAATGTTTGGGAAAGTATGTCAGTTTTTCCTTTTTTGAAAGATTATTCAAAGGCCGCATATTGATGCAAGGCTCGGAATGAAGAACTTCCATGGGATCGAAGCTGCCAACCCTTCTCCTTTGTTGCTTATTTATGAATTATTTGAGATCTGTTTGAAAACAGGGTGAATTCGTTTAAGATGCACAGCCGAGTGTCTCCACAGTCTGATGCACAAAACTCTCACCATAATCTGCAAAACACTCGGCTGTGCTATTAAAAAAGTGTATGTAAACTAAAAATAAACATACAAGTACCTTAATCACTTAAATACGAACAATAATTTCGGAAAGCGCCTTTCCTGGATCATCTGTTTTCATAAAAGCTTCGCCCATTAAAAAACCTTGAAATCCTTTTGACCGCAACTGTTTTATGGTGTCGGCACTATCCAAACCGCTTTCCGATATATGAAGCACGCCTTTAGGGAGTAACGATGCCAGCTGAATGGAAGCATTAATATCAACCTCAAATGTTTTTAAGTTCCTATTGTTAATCCCTACAATATCAATATCGGTATTGTATCGATCCAATTCTTCTTCTGAGTGAATCTCTAATATCGTTTCTAAACCAAGCGAATGTGCAAAAAGGGTAAATTCTTGACATTGTTGCGCACTTAATATGGCAGCAATCAGTAACACCACATTGGCACCCATTAAATAGGCTTCTTGAATTTGATAAGTACTCACAATAAAGTCTTTTTGCAATAAAGGGGTATGGGGAATCAGCTTTCGTGCTGCTCTAAAATCATCAAAACTTCCGCCAAAATACAGCGTATCGGTTAAAATCGATAATCCGCTTGCACCTTGACTTACATACATTGGTAAAACACGATCAATTTTAGCATCTTGAGCGATCCAGTTTTTGGATGGTGATTTTCGCTTAAATTCTGCAATAATACCTGTTGAACTGTTGGTGAGGGCTTGGGTTAATGATATTTTAGGGTAATCCACTGTTCTTTTCTGAAGATCAGAAAAAGAGGTGATTTGTTGTCTGCTAGCCACTTCTGTTTTCTTGTGGGCTTCTATTTGTGCTAATATGTTCATAATTCGAAACGGCTAGTCATTAAAATTAATTTTGAAGTGTGCGCCATCACAATAAGGTGGTTTTTGGGTGACACCACACCGACATAGCGAGATCATTTTCATTGTTTTCAAAGCGATACCTTTCGAATCAAAAACTCGAAAATGTCCTGTAATTACTATCGGTCCATTACGCATGATCTTGATTTGGGCTTTTTCCGCAAGAGGCTTTTCTAACACTATTGGTTCTTGCTCTATTGAGTTTTCTGTTTTCACACACTTAGGACTGGTTTCTGCATTGTTTTTCGATACATCTTTCCATCGAAAACTTAATGCTTTTGTAGGGCAGGTCTCAATAATCTTAATAATTTGTTTTGTTTTACCTTGGTCTAACATAATCCAAGGTCGACGTTTTGGGTTAAATATACGAGCCGACAACATAAAACAAGCACCGTCGTGCTCGCATAAACTATAATCCCAAAAAACGATAATATCATCATTTGTATATTGGCGGAGTTCGGTAGATTGTTTCATAACTGCATGACAAATTTACTGAAAAACAGATTTGCTGAAAAGAAAAGATAGACCCTCATCTTGGTAGCTCTTTAATCCTAGGGCTTGCACCCTAGGCTAAAGTATTTCGAAAGATAATAATGTAACATTGTAATACCTCGAAAGGTAGTACAAACTAAATAACCGAATTATTGAATAACAATTGATTAAAAACAGATTATTCAGTAAATCAGTTATTCAGTCATTCCCTTATACCGCTAAGATTTCTTTTTCTTTTTTATCCAATACCGCATCTACTTTCTTATTAAATTCGTCGGTTATTTTTTGCATTTGCAATTCGGCATCTTTAGCCAAATCTTCGGCTAGTCCATCTTTTTGAAGCTTCTTGACAGTCTCAATAGCTTCGCGTCGCGCATTTCGGATACTAATTCGGGCATGTTCACCCTCTGCTTTTGCTTGTTTCACCAAATCCTTTCTGCGTTCCTCGGTCAAAGGTGGGATATTTAATCGTACAGCTTCGCCATTACTTTGAGGTGTAAATCCTAGATTAGCTTGCATAATAGCCCTTTCGATAGCCGCAATAAGGGTCTTTTCCCAAGGCTGTATCATGATTGTGCGTGCATCGGGCGAAGTGATACTCGCTATTTGAGTGAGGGGTGTTTGCGCCCCATAGTAATCTACCATTACCGAATTAAATAGAGCTGGGTTGGCTTTTCCCGCTCTGATACCCAATAAACTCTCATCAAGATGCTCAAGAGCACCTTCCATTTTTTCCTTAGCTAAAGCCAATGACTCTTTTGTTTCGTCCATAATTTTATATTTAGTGGATGGAAAATAGAATGTGGGGGTACTACCCCAAACACTATCCCCCTACCCTATTGAATAATAGTTCCTAAGCTTGGATCTTTTAATACTGCAGGCAAATTCCCTACCTTATTCATATCGAATACTAAAATCGGTAATTTGTTTTCCATACATAGGGTAAATGCCGTAAGATCCATTATTTTAAGTCCTTTACTATAAGCTTCATCGAAGCTTAATTGGGTGTATTTTGTTGCAGTACGGTCCTTTTCGGGGTCAGCAGTGTAAACTCCGTCAACCCGCGTCCCTTTCAATAACATGTCTGCTTGAATTTCGATTCCTCGTAAAGCCGATGCCGAATCGGTGGTAAAAAACGGGTTCCCTGTCCCCCCTGCTACAATAACTACATAACCAGCTTGCATCAATTCTATTGCTTTTGCGGGCGCATATAATTCGCCAACGGGCTCCATTCTGATGGCTGTTAACACCTTCGCTTTCAATCCTGATTTTTCGAGGGCGGACTGTAAGGCAATACTATTGATGACTGTGGCTAACATTCCCATTTGATCGCCTTTTACACGATCAAATCCTTGACCAGTGCCACTTAAACCTCGGAAAATAT
>JAGWCC010001636.1:0-17273 GCA_022651775.1 Drusus annulatus
GGATTACGAGTTTGCAGGTGAGTTGGTTGGGTCAGGTAATTTAACTCTAGAAGATGGTGTGCAAAAGCTTACAGGAGATAGTTCTACGACCTTTACAGGTATAACCTCTATAAGGGGGGGAACTTTGGTGGTAGATGGTCAATTAGGTGGCACATTAGATGCTTACTCAGGGGGAACATTGGCGGGTATTGGTATTGTTGGTAGCACAACGATTAACTCAGGTGCCACGATATCTCCAGGTCAATACGGCTCAATCACACCAAGTAGCTTAACCGTAGACGGAAATCTTACTTTAAAGCCAGGCGCAACTTATGCATTAAATTTAACTGCAACCGATTCAGATTTAATTAGCGTTAAAGGTCAAGCAAATGTGGCGGGAGCTCAGGTAAGTATTAAAAATGAAGCTGGTATTTATGTACCAGACAAAAAATGGAAAATTGTTGAAACAACTGGCGGTTTAACGGGTTTATTTGCAGACCTTGTGCAAGATCTGCCGCTTGTTAATTTAATTCATACCTATGATAGCAACAATGCATATTTAACTGTCGTGCGCAATGGTAATAGCATATGTAGTCCTGGGATGAGCAGCAATGAATGTTCAATAGGAAATGGCATAGATACAGGACCTGGTATAGGTGGTGGAACATTACCAGGTACAGGCGGTGGAACATTACCAGGCATGTGCGGTGGGACATTACCAGATACAGGTGGTGGAACATTACCAGATACAGGCGGTGGAACATTACCAGATACAGGCGGTGGAACGTTGCCAGATACAGGTGGTGGAACATTACCAGATACAGGCGGTGGAACATTACCAGATACAGGTGGTGGAACATTACCAGATACAGGTGGTGGGACATTACCAGATACAGGCGGTGGAACGTTGCCAGATACAGGCGGTGGGACATTACCAGATACAGGTGGTGGAACGATTACTGATCCGGGTAATATAATTATTACCCAGCCGAATCCTACCCTTGAGGGAATTATTGCCTCACAACTTTCTGTAGGAGCAATTAAAAATGCGTTAAATCAGCTATCAGGTGAATGCTATGCGGCGGCAAAAGTAATGACGATTGATGACAGTCGCTTTATTCGTGAAGCTGTAAATAGTGAATTACGCGTCGGTCAATATAACCCTGTTGGCGTAACAAATGGCTGGGCACATGGCTTTGGATCTTGGTCTACGGTTCAAAAAGTCGCAAATCGCTCCTCTAGTGTTAAACATGATATTGGTGGTATCTTTATCGGAGCAGATCACAGGATTAATGACACATTGCAAGTAGGTATAGTTGCAGGTTACAGCCGAGCTGATACTCAAGTGAATGAATTACGTTCAGTGGTTAAGCGGGATGATTATCATTTAGGAGGCTACTTAGGCGCGAACTGGGGCGGACTTAGTGTGCGTTCGGGACTTAGCTATACATGGCATAATTTTTCAAGTGAGCGTGATATTGTATTTCCTGCTTTTAAGGAGCGCACTAGCGGTAGTTATCATGGCTCAACCGCTCAAATATTCACCGAAGCGGGTTATCAATTTAATATAAATGAAAGAACGATATTAGAGCCATTTGCCCAAGCTGCTTATGTGAGTGTTAAAACCAAGTCATTCTCAGAAACAGGTGATTTAGCGCGTTTAAATTTGGTGGGGAATCGGGAGAATATCTTCTATTCAACTTTAGGGTTACGTGCTGAACATAGTTTTGATTTAGGGGATAATAAGGCCTTGAAAATTTGGGGAAGTGCGGGCTGGCAACATGCTTATGGTAGTGACAATGCTAATTCCGTTCATTTATATTTTCAAAAGAAATCTAGTTTTAAGATAGAAAGTGCGCCAATTGCTAAAAATGCAGCTATTCTTAACTTGGGATTTGAAGCTAAGTTATCGCCTTCTCTTTCTTTGACTGCACAATATAATGGTAAATTATCCAGTAGAGTGAAAGAACATGGTGGAAAAATAGCATTGGTATGGAGTTTTTAAATCAATTAGTTAGGGGTATGCTGAAACTTTATAATGAGTAATTTTCCCTGATTTTGCACTTATTTTACATAAGTGGCTGATTTAAAATCGAGTAGGAGGCTAGCCATTATTTGACTAGCCGTCCACTTTAGTTTTTTGCCATTGTTAATATTAATATTGCGTATCTACTCACCCCATCTAAAAACATAGGGCGAGATTAAGCGAAGCGAGGCTGTGGCGGAGCGCTTTTAAATGTTTGAACCAATGCTTCAAACAAGTTCAAGCCTTGTTTTTGCAAACTCACAAGATAAGAGCGGATAATGCAAAAAGTTTCTAATCCTTCCGCGCTTCTAAATCCACCTGATATCTTTTGTTTGACCTTAGGCATTCGTATCGATTGTTCCGCCAGATTATTACTAAAAGGGACATTTGTATCCCTCATAAATCGCCAGACATCTTCTTCATAATCACGCAATCTGATCAGAAGATTACGCGCTTTGCTTTGTTTGATTCGTCCGCGATTTCCTGTAGAAATATTCTCAGGATTAAGCGCCTCGCCCACTTGAATAATTTGATCATAAATGGCGAGAATATGGTCTTTTTGAATGTCACTTAATGACAATAAATGTGTATTGGCATACAACAATAACTGGATCATATCGTTCGCCCAATCTTGCGCTAACACCTCAAAAACATAAACAAGTTCTCGCAAATGATGCGCATTACACAAACCATGAGTGCAATCTAAATTACGATAAGGTTTCCATCCATCATGAATTAATGTGCCGTGATAATGAGGTAAAATATCCAAATCTATAAACGTGTCTGACCCGCGTTTATTATGTGCGCCAAAAAAAGCTAAATGATCTGTTACCGCAACGTGCATCCAATTTAATGTTTTGTTAACACACATACCTATCTCATCCACACACAGAACAGGGGTGTCGCGTAATGCTATTTTAATGTATCTACTCACCCCCCCTAACTGAATAAAATAAAACATCCCCAATTATTGTAAAAAAACTATAATCTCCCCATGAAAACCAACCTTAATGTGTTTAGCCATACACAGAAAAACGACTTGATCTATGCCCTTCATGTTCAGGTTGAGACGCTTGCCGTGCAAGTGACTACATCGTTGGCAGAGGTTGTAGAATTAAAATTAGAAATTGTAGAATTAAAGGCTCAACTGGCATTAAACAGTAGCAATTCAAGCAAGCCTCCCTCTAGTGATGGCTTAAATAAGCCTAAACCTAAATCTTTAAAAGCAGTTGGATTGCGTTCAACAGGTGGTCAAAAGGGTCATAAAGGTCATACTTTGTCTTTTTCAGTGCCTGATATAATAGAAAATCATTCGCCTATTTTGATCTGTGATGTGTGCCATCACGTTTTAAGTGATGCTGAAGTTTTTGAAACGCGTCAGGTGATAGACATCCCAAGCGTCGCGCCAGAAGTTATAGAACATCGAGTTTTACAGGTAAAATGTCAGTGTGGGAAAATTCATAAAGGGGTTTTCCCTAAAGACGTTACGGCATCTTTACAATATGGTCCTTCGGTAAAAGCCACGGTGGTTCATTTAAATCAAACGCATATGATGCCGCTTAAGCGTACAGCTGATTTAATGGGTGAATTCTTTGGTTTACCTATTTCAGAAGCTGCCATTTTAAAAGCCTGTGATGAGGCGTGTGAGCGATTAATTCCGACTGTTGATCAAATTAAAATAGCATTACGCGACGCCCCTGTTCTGTGTGTGGATGAGACAGGTATGCGTGTTAACAAAACATTAAATTGGATGCACGTTGCGGTAACAGATCATTTAGCTTTTTTTGGCGCACATAATAAACGCGGGTCAGACGCGTTTATAGATTTGGATATTTTACCTCATTATCACGGCACATTAATTCATGATGGATGGAAACCTTATCGTAATTTAGATTGCACTCATGGTTTGTGTAATGCGCATCATTTGCGAGAACTTGTTTATGTTTTTGAGGTGTTAGCGCAAGATTGGGCGAATGATATGATCCAGTTATTGTTGCATGCTAAGACGCACTTATTTTCATTCAGTGACATTCAAAAAGATCATATTCTCGCCACCTATGATCAAATTATTCAAGTGGGCGAGGCGCTTAATCCTGAGAATATTTCTACAGGAAATCGCAGACGAATCAAACTAAAGTGGACCCCTAAGTCAAGACAAATATTCTTTAATGATGACGTATTAATCTGAAAGAGTAACGTTCCAACATAGCAATAATTGCAGATTATTTAAAGATCGCTTGCATGTTCAGTATAGAATTGCGTAGAATACGCTTTCCTTAGGGGGCGTTCTTGGATTCGACGGGGATGTTGAAACTTGAGGTGCATGTCAAGGTGGTCGAGTGCCTTGTTAAAAACGCGACAAATTGTATAGTTGCAAACGATAACAACTACGCTTTAGCAGCTTAAACCCTGCTTTCCTCGATTGGTCTTGTGTTCGTTCGGGGTCAATAGAGGTCAACTTAAACGATCTAGTATGATGTTAGTCTGGGGGCATTATGCGAAACTTACCAGAACCGCCATGTTTAACCCTGCCGATCGGGTTTAAACAGGTCAAATTAAAGATCAGGCTAAGCATGTAGTACCAAGAGTGGATTATTTTCGGACGGGGGTTCAAATCCCCCGCCTCCCACCAATCGAATATTTATTAGGATTCATTGTTGTATTATGTAGTCTAATAAATTTAGTAAAAATGAGCCCTCTCAGACATTTATTGTCCAAGAGGGTTTTTTATTGACTATTATAATTCAAATATGTATCTACTCAGCAGAATGATATTCCGCTAATGCGATGAGCCCTCTCAGTGGGTTCTGAGCATTTTTAATAGCCGTATCAATCACTGAACGAAGAATGGCAAAAATTTGTGCCCCTTCCCATGTTTTAAAGTGACCCGATACTTTCATTTTCACTTTCGCATTACGGATTGCCCGCTCAGAACCATTATTATCAGGCGGTACCGCATCATAATACAAAAAAGTGAGAATCGAATGCCGATGCTTATTTAACCTGTTTTGTAATGTCCTTACTTTTTTGTGTTTCTCAGTTAAATCAAATTCCAGAAGGGCATTTAATCTGAACTCTAAAGATAAAACATCTGGTCTATTCGGGGAATATTCCGCTGGTACCATGGTTTTTTTCAGTGCAAGGGCATCATAAAATAGCTGCCTGAAATTCTCAGACCATTGACATTCAAAGGCTAAAATAAAATTCTCAAATTCCCGTAGAAGATGGGCAGTACAGAGTTGATGGGCTTTTGCAGCAACTTTTAGTTGTGCAGGCTAAACAATCTGATACATAAATTGATTGTGGAAATCCGTCTACAAACAGACGGGTAATGCTTGAAAATCCCCGACTCAATGACACGGATAAAAAAGTAAAAAAAGAATTTTGAAATGTGAATAACCATGCGTTTTTACCATTGATCTTTACCCCTGTTTCATCTCCGCCAACAACCGCTGACTGCGCCACGCGAGACTGTATTTCAGGATAAATAAACGCAGTTGCTTTTTGGGTAATCGAGGTCAAGATATTATCAATCGTGCCTTCACTGAGAGGAATATTGAACATATCCCGCATGATCTGTGTGGTGCGTTTGTAAGGGATATAATGAAGGGCTGAAAAATACGCGACATAAGCATGAACGCTGGAGTGATATTGTATATTTGCTTTCAAGTGGTTCGGAAGCTGAGCTTTAGACTCTGTTTTACAGTGGGTACAAATGCAAGAATAACTACGATGTTCTATATACTTAGGCGCTATTTTTGGGATAGCAATTTCTTGCTTGCGTTCAGATAACTGGTAAGTTAACTCAGACAGTCCTGTCCCACATTGCTGACAAATAGGAGACTCAGGATAATAGTCAATGATCTCATCGGGGAGTTTTGACATCTCCAAAGTGCTGCCTTTGTGTCCTTTTTGTCCGCCCGAAGTACGACCTGTTTTAGGTCGTAAACTGATTCGATTACTACGACCAATATCAGATGAGGGTGAGCTAGCAGCCTGTCCGACTTAGCAATTTAGAAGCCGATTTTTTTACTAGAAAACCTGATTCTTTCGGTTTTTTAGTAAAAAAACGAAGATTTCAGCAAATTATTTTCTTAAATTGCTATATTTTTTACTTTTTGGGCTATTTCCAGCTATTTCCAGCTATTTCCAGCTATTTCTAGCTATTTCCAGCTATTTCCAGCTATTTTTGGCGCAATTTGGGCGTAATTTTGCCATACGCTTTAAATTCCATGCTAAACAGACCAAATCCCATTCACCACTCACTTTTAGAATCCCCCGCAAAGAAAATTGGCGAAAACCCATGACAGCTTTAATAATACCAAAAACAGGCTCTACAGTCTGTTTACGGAGTGCATACAAGGCGCGTCCTACTTTTGTTTTAAGCTTATGCGACATCTTCGTGGTGCTACTCGCATTGATTGGCGCGGATTCTGGTTCTAAAAATCTAGCCTCAGGCTCAATGTGGTGCGATTCTCGACGTACTGCAATGTATGATTCAATACCAACTTCCTCACATAATGCAATATTTTTGGCACTATAATAACCCGTATCAGCCAAAATATTATCAGGTTTTCCAATTGAATCAGGTAATGCCAAAATTTCCTTTAATGCGGGTTCAACTTGTTGTTTATCATTGCAATCTTGAGTAACTGAGCTCGTGATAATGAGAAGGCTATCAACCTCAACAGTCGCTTGAGCGTTAAAAGCTTGCTCATACCCGCCACCTGAAATGTGCATTATCCTTGATTCTTCATCCGTTAAATTGATTTGATCGGTATTTTTTTGCCCTTTAATTGGTGCTTGAGGCGGCCTTCCTCCTGGCTTTTTCCCTGTTTGTTTCTGTCGTTCTGCACGTCCCTTAAGTTTAGCTTCGTAGATCGCTTGCGCCTCTGCTTCCCTGATTTCGCTACGCGCTATAATTTTGGTCTTTGCTTCTGCCATCGTGATTAAACGTGTCTCGCGCAAAGCAATTTCCTGAGGTAAATCCATGCCAACAGGAATATTTGATTGATCTGCTTTTTCTGCTAATTCAAAAAGATGCTTAACTTCTGCACTCAGTTGCGCCTCAAGTTTAATAATATGTCCATACGAAAGTGCACTATGGCGCGATGCATTGGCATGAATTTTTGTTCCGTCTAAGTTAACTGTGCCAAGTTTCAGCATTTTCATTTCATGTGCAATCTCTAAAACTTGCTTAAACAACGATTTTAATTCAGTGATAAATCGACAACGAAAAGCCGACAATGTCCTATGATCTGGGTGATCTCCCGCAGCAATAAAACGAAAAGCAACTGAATCATAAGTAGAAATTTCAATTTTACGACTGGAAAAAACTCCTGTTGAGTAACCATAAACAAAGAGTGCTAATAACATTCCAGGATGATACGCTTTGCTCCCTACCCCAGAATAATCTTGCTCCAAGACTCGTAAGTCAAGACTATCAATGACTTTTACAATAAAGCGTGCAAGATGATTTTCTGGAAGAAGCTCATCAATAGAGAGGGGGAGCAAGTAACCCGTTTTACGGTCAACAGGTCT
Organism: Drusus annulatus; assembly: GCA_022651775.1. Taxonomy (NCBI): domain Eukaryota; kingdom Metazoa; phylum Arthropoda; class Insecta; order Trichoptera; family Limnephilidae; genus Drusus; species Drusus annulatus. The sequence goes on from JAGWCC010001636.1 coordinate 7,547, forward strand.
AAATTTAGCCATTAAGAAACCTTTACCTAAGATTTAAATATTAATTGATTATACGCTAAAACATTGTACTGTTTTTTTTATTAGCACTATATTTATAATATCATTGCATAATTTTTGACCTAAGTCGGACAGGCTGCTAGAACTAGTTTTTACCAGGGCTGTCCCATCTTAAAAACTTTTAAAAACAATCTATAATCCCTGCATCAAATCTTAATGATCTTGAAAATTTTGTTTCAAGATTGCAGAAAGCACTTCATGATCCCAGCCTGCGGATTTTCTGAGTCCTTTGATGCTGTTCTTAGGGAAGCAATTTTTCTTTGCGGTTTGTAGCATATTAAGTGAAAAATGGCGGACAACTGCCATGTTTTGAGGTGCGTGATCTGAACATATTGTTGATAAATCTTCATTAAAGACAACGTCAAGCGTCCAGTGAAGGTTGTTTTCTATCGCCCAGTGTGCGCGTACTGATTCTGCAATCTTTTGTGCATTTGCGGGCAAGCTGCTAATAAAAAATCGGTTTTCAACACTGGTTTTTCCGTTACGAATCTGCGTTTCTTCGATCATCGCAACACTTTGTAACCCTGCCCATTCATTTTTTTGGACTAACCATTCAATTTGACTGCTCACAAAACATTTTCTTACTTCGATTCGCCCAGCCCAGCATCAATTGTTTCATGAGTTTCTTCAATTTTACTGTCTTTTCCTTTACTTAGGAACTGGGTGAAAATAACTTCCCTATTTATGGGTATGAGCTAAAAGAATTTTGAAATTACAAAAACTGTTTAAAAATGGCAAAAGAAACCTAATACATTGCCCTAATAATAAATTATTCAACCTTTGAACCATGAATTGACCTACCCTCTAACCGAGGGCGAAGCAAACTCTATGTAATTTTATTTGATGAAATCTTGTCCAATTTTAACTACAAATTTATCCTTAAAAATCCTAGGAAATAGGGAAGTTATTTTCGACCAGTTCCTTACTTCAGATTCAAAAAATAAGCGAACATCCTTATTAAGCCTGCCTTGATTCCCTTTAAGAGAAAAAATGTAGTCGCCATTTTTACTCATAATTTTTTCTGCAATTTTAGTTTGGCATCCCATTGCATCAAGGGTAATAATACAGGGCTGTCCCATCTTAAAAACTTTTAAAAACAATCTATAATCCCTGCATCAAATCTTAATGATCTTGAAAATTTTGTTTCAAGATTGCAGAAAGCACTTCATGATCCCAGCCTGCGGATTTTCTGAGTCCTTTGATGCTGTTCTTAGGGAAGCAATTTTTCTTTGCGGTTTGTAGCATATTAAGTGAAAAATGGCGGACAACTGCCATATTTTGAGGTGCGTGATCTGAATGTATTGTTGATAAATCTTCATTAAAGACAACGTCAAGCGTCCAGTGAAGGTTGTTTTCTATCGCCCAGTGTGCGCGTACTGATTCTGCAATCTTTTGTGCATTTGCGGGCAAGCTGCTAATAAAAAATCGGTTTTCAACACTGGTTTTTCCGTTACGAATCTGCGTTTCTTCGATCATCGCGACACTTTGTAACCCTGCCCATTCATTTTTTTGGGTTAACCATTCAATTTGACTGCTCACAAAACATTTTCTTACTTCGATTCGCCCATGCCCAGCATCAATTGTTTCATGAATTTCTTCAATTTTACTGTCTTTTCCTTTACTTACTTCAGATTCCAAAAAATAAGCGAACATCCTTATTAAGCTTGCCTTGATTCCCTTTAAGAGAAAAAATATAGTCACCATTTTTATTCATAATTTTTTCTGCAATTTTAGTTTGGCACCCCATTGCATCAAGGGTAATAATATTATTTTCAACATCTATCAAATCTAACAATAAAGGAATAGCCTTGATTTCATTAGATTTTTCACTAACTTTTTCTTGAGCCAGCACCAATTTAAGTGAGGCAGAAAATGCACTAACCATGACAGTATTTTGCATCCCTTCTGATTTATTTGCACTATTTCTTAATGTTTTACCATCAATTGCAATTACATTTCCTTGTTCCAATTGAAAGGAGTTGACCCAGCTCATAAAACAAGCTCTAAACTCTTCAGGATCAAGTGCAGACATGAGCCTAGCAAAGGTATTTTTGCAAGGAATACCTGATTTATAAGGGAAATAGTTGCGCAAAAAATCTATTTTAGCATCACCAAATCTAACAAAATCACGCCAGCTTTCAGCTCCGCAAATAGTGGCAGACAAAACAATTAACATGATCTCAGAAATTGAATAACACTTTGTTCTATCAACCCTTGGATCTACTAAAGTAGAGAAATATGTTGTTAATGCTTCCGATGTTTTTGAAAATTCATAATCGTTCATATTATTTTATGTCCTGATAAATTAAACATGAATATATGAAATACTCATAATGTCAAGTTTTTTAAGATGGGACAGCCCCTGGGTAATAATATTATTTTCAACATCTATCAAATCTAACAATAAAGGAATAGCCGTGATTTCATTAGATTTTTCACTCACTTTTTCTTGAGCCAGCACCAATTTAAGTGAGGCAGAAAATGCACTAACCATGACAGTATTTTGCATCCCTTCTGATTTATTTGCACTATTTCTTAATGTTTTACCATCAATTGCAATTACATTTCCTTGTTCCAATTGAAAGGAGTTGACCCAGCTCATAAAACAAGCTCTAAACTCTTCAGGATCAAGTGCAGACATGAGCCTATATAAAGGTATTTTTGCAAGGAATACCTGATTTATAAGGGAAATAGTTGCGCAAAAAATCTATTTTAGCATTACCAAATCTAACAAAATCACGCCAGCTTTCAGCTCCGCAAATAGTGGCAGACAAAACAATTAACATGATCTCAGAAATTGAATAACACTTTGTTCTATCAACCCTTGGATCTACTAAAGTAGAGAAATATGTTGTTAATGCTTCCGATGTTTTTGAAAATTCATAATCGTTCATATTATTTTATGTCCTGATAAATTAAACATGAATATAGGAAATACTCATAATGTCAAGTTTTTTTAAGATGGGACAGCCCTGCTAGCAGGGCAAACGCATTATAAATTCGCCGTTAGAGCGCACCTATGTTTAAATATACAATTTTATATGCTGGGTAAGTATTATGGTCGCAGAATTTATTAATCACTTTGAAACAATAGAAGATCCCCGTATTGATCGCTGCAAAGCACATGCACTGCTGGATATTTTGTTTTTAGCAATTAGTGCTGTTTTATCAGGATCTGAAGGATATGAAGAGATAGAAGATTTTGGGATCAATAAAGAAAGTTGGTTAAAACAATACCTTCCTTTTGAAAATGGTATTCCCTCGCACGATACTATTTCTCGTGTTTTTTCTCGCTTAAATCCCGAACAGGTTCAAATGTCATTCATTTCTTGGGTCAGTTCTATTATTGAAAAAGTTGAGGGTCAGGTGATTGCCATTGACGGTAAGACTGCTCGTGGTACTTTTAAGCCGCAGGGTAGAGAAAATGCACTGCACATGGTGAGTGCTTGGAGTTGTCAGCATCATCTGGTTTTAGGGCAACAAAAAGTAGCAGGGAAATCGAATGAAATTACAGCAATCCCTCATTTACTTGAACTACTTGATTTAAAAGGCAGTATAATCACTATTGATGCAATGGGTTGTCAAAAATCGATTGTAGCCAAAATTATTGCGCACGAAGCAGATTATGTAATAGGTCTCAAAGGCAACCAGTTAGGTTTAAAAAAAGAATGTCTGGCTTGGTTGCATAAAGTTGAACGAGAAGGCTATCAAGCGTGCCAGTATGCCTTTTTAGAAGCGGTAGATTTTGGACATGGACGAATTGAAACCAGACGCGTGACCCAGGTGAGTATTGATTCGAATTGGTTGAGTCAAAAGTATCGTTTTGCGGGTCTTCAATCTATTATCTGTGTTGATTCTGAGCGCATTCAAAAGGAAAAAACGAGTACAGAAAGACGCTATTACATCAGTTCATTGCCAGTTGATGCCGCAAAAGCAATGCAGGTTGTGAGAAGCCATTGGCAAGTTGAAAGTATGCATTGGATGTTGGATATGACATTCAAGGAAGATGCTTCCCAAATAAAATCAGGCAATGCACCTGAAATCATGAATGTCATACGAAAAATTGCGTTGAATATTATGAAAAATGATCCAACAAAAAAAGCGAGCATAAAACGTAAGTTAAAGATGGCAGCGACCAATGATGAATATCGATCTGCTCTGATTGCAAACGCAGTTATAAAATGTTAGCCCTTACTCTGTAGTTTTACTGTTGCGACCATTTTTTAATAGTTTTATTTCCTCTACAAAAGTCGCAACTAGAAGCTCCAGCTCAACGATTCGCCCTTTATGTTGAATGTTTTCTGCTTTTAGCTGAGCATTTTCTGCTTGGAGTTGGTCGATCTGAGTCATAGTTGGTTTTGAAATTAAGTGGCAAAAGAATAAACTATTTTTTTGATTAATTCATGCACTAAATTTAGGCTGCTGAGTGGTTACAGCAATTTACATTTTAATTCTATTAATTCAATATTTTTATATATAAGCATATTGTAATACTGTTTATATCACATTGAATTAAAACTATTATATGGTCTTAATATTATCTTAAGCCAATGACGTTCAAACTTAAAGCTAACTTAAAATAATATTTATTTTATTGCTTAATATAAAGTTTAATAAATTAACTTTTGTTAGTTTATTAAACTTTATTAGTTCTATTAATTTCTTCAATAATAACTATACATATCAACATATTAGCTCAGTAATCGATAAGGATTGTTATACTGTTTTATTTGTTAATGATATGAAATAAAAGAAATAGTGTATGTCAATTTTTAGGTTGTCGCGTGAAAAGCCCCTTGTCTATAGTTTCAAGGCGCAGTTGAAAAATAAGAGTGTAAAATTAGTATGAAAATTTATTTAAATGAAATGCATGATGCAGTGAACCATAAAGACCCAATGTATGATGGTCTATTTTATATAGCAGCCAATGATACAGGTGTTTTTTGTCGGTCTTCATGCTCAATATCAAAAAATTTAATAGATAAAACCAAGATGTTTTTCAGTAGATATATTGCGATTAATGCGGGTTATCAAGCCTGCAAAGTGTAACCCCTGTAATGAAGTTCCTTATTATATTGAAACTATTTTAAAGGAATTATATCAAGGTGAAACACATATTAAAGATGCTGATCTTATTCAAAAAATAGAAAAGAACCACGCAGATGGTTTAAAAAAAACCATCATATGACCTTCCAAACATATCAGCGTGCTTTTAGAATTAGTAAAAGCCTATTTTGAAATTAATAATGGTTGTACATCATTATCCTCTTCATTTAATCAAGGATATGAATCGCTCACCGCATTTAACAGTGCATTTAAAAAGATAATAGGATTAAGTCCCTCTGATAGTAAGACCATAAAAATTATGAATGCGATCAGGTTAAGAACACCTATTGGTCAAATAAGAGTGTGCGCAAGCCATAAAGGGATTTGTTCATTAGAATTTGTTGGGCGGAAAATACTAGAAACGGATCTGATTATTCTTAAAGAGCGTTTTAAAGAAACGATTATCTATAGTCCTCATCCTTATTTTTATGCGCTTAAGTTACAGTTAAAAGAATATTTTAACGGAAACCGACGTGTCTTTGATTTACCTATTGATACATATAATTCAGACAAGCAACAGAAGGTTATAGAGGCGATCGTTGATATTCCATATGGGGAAACACGCAGTTATAAACAGCTATCAGAATCACTCAAAACCAATATACCTCACATGCACTAGCACACATCGCACGGATGAATTATCTGCATATTGTTATTCCCTGTCATCGTCTTACCGATATACATGGACATTTTTCTGGGAGTAAATTTTTGTCATTACACCGAAATTGGTTAAATAATTTTGAAAAAGAGTGTGTCGCATTATAAATTCGGTCACTAATTGTAACTACAATCATATAAAAAGAGTTTAACGATGAAATATACACATAAAATATATTTTAAAAGTAGTAAGTTATCAGTGCTTGCAGTTTCTTTGGGCTTATTTTTCACTCAAGCATCTGCAAACGTTCTATTCTCAAATTTGCCTTTAATTGGCTATTCTAAATTAGCGCCGAATGTCTTATTGATGCTTTCTGTAGAATATCCAACTGCAGGTGCACTCTATGCCACTTATACAATATCTTATGATGATTTGAAAAAAAATACTTATGTGGGATATTTTAGCTCGACATTATGTTATACATATATAAGTGGTTCTGATAGCAATAGCCTAAATGCTAACAAAGAAAATGGTTATTTTGTGCCAACAAGTCAGGCTAGCAACGAGCATTTATGTAAAGACGATAAGCCAGAGTTTAGTGGTAATCTCTTAAATTTAATGACGATGACAACCATTGATGCGCTTCGTTTTTCTCTAACAGGTGGTAATCGAGCTAAAGGAGTTGATGCAAGTGAAACGAGCTATGCAAATGGTGATACACACACTGAAACTTTCCTCCGTAGAGCTATGGTGCAGTCTGGGAAAAATCAGGCCGTGTACCTATACAATAGAAAATTAGTTGCGACTGCGGCAGAAACTAGAAAAGTAACCCCATATAGCATTACCGATCCTTGGTTTCACAATGGTAATATTTATGGTTATGGGCATCAATATTCTATGTACATGACGACTGGTCAAGTTATTCATAACCAGACAGAAACTTATATTCCGTATACCGTAGATGGTCATTTGCAAGTATTTAACGTAACTGTTCAAGTATGTGGTGATGAACCTGAGTTGAGAGCAGCTAATTGTGTTTTTTATCCAGAAACAAAGAGTTATAAGCCTGAAGGTTTGATCCAACAATATAAAGCCTCAATTCGTTTTGGGAGTTTTGGTTACTTAAATCGTGATACGCTTGAGGATGGTGGCATTATGCGGGCAAGGCTTAAGCTAATCTCGGAAGATACTACTGTTCAAAGTAAAAGTAATTCCACAAATAAATATATTTTAGGACATGAAGTTAATCCTAATACTGGGCAATTTATTGCCAATCCAGATATAGATGATGCCCAAAAAAGCTACTCTAGCGTTGTTACAGACAATGGTGTTACAAACAGCGGTGTAATTAATTACTTAAATAAATTCGGTGACGGCTCGGGCTATAAAGTATATGACCCTGTTGGTCTTCTGTATTATGCAGGGCTGCGCTATTTGAAAGGTTTACCAAATCCAGCGGGTTGGAGCAATTTTGCGACGAGTGGCAACAATGATGGCTTCCCTGTTATTACTGATTGGGACGATCCTATAAAAACAGATTCAGACAAGGGCTGTGTAAGACAAAATCAGTTGCTGATTATAGGTGATAGGGTTACATGGGACAATGACACCAGTAAGAATACTAAGCGTCAAGGAACAGAAGGAAATGGCTATAGGCTTCCTAGCTTTAACCGTCCTTTACCGCTGTTTACCGATGACACAATAAATTACCAGAAGCTAAGTGATGATATTTTAAGGGAACAAGAAGGTAATATGCTCCAGCATGCGAATCTGAAACAAACGGCATACCCTTTACTAGGACTTGCGTATCATGCTTGGACGTCAAATTTGCGCCTAGATTTAGATTCAGACAATAAATCTCATAAAGCTTCAACTTTTGCTATTGACGTTCTCTCTAATGGTCTGCTTTATGACGACGCCCGCTACAAATCTAGCAAGTATAATGCGTATTTCATGGCAGCAAAGTATGGTGGATTCAATGATCTTAATGGTGATGGTTGGCCAGATTCGCATCGTGCTGAATGGACAGATGCCCTTGAAGATACACCAGAGACTAGTTTTCAGTTTGCGGGTGGTTTACCCAGAAATTTTGGCACAACTAATAACCCAGAGCGTTTAAGTGCTTCATTTAAATCAGCGTTTAGCGCGATATCTGCGGAGGCATCGACTCAGGCAGCCGTTACGACCCCTTTTGAGTCTGATGCAGCGGTTTCACCAACAAATCCTAATCTTCGTATTATTACCCAATATTCTACCAAGACGTGGAGTGGTAATGTCATTGCAAAAAATAGTAGCAACGTGACTGTATGGAATTTAGCTGATTCATTAAAAACTCAGCTGAACGGTGAGAGTTGGAAAAGCCGCAAGGTATATGTTTACGATGACGGTGAGGCAAAAGTCTTTAATAGCGCTCACTTTAGTAATTTGAATGTTGCAAAACAAACGGCTTTAACGTTGAATGGTGATGACCCTAAAGCGAGAGTAGATTATATTTTAGGGGATAAAACAAATGAAGGGCTTGCTGGTAATGCCAGTTTTAGATTAAGAGAAGGTTCCCTACTGGGTACGATTGTTAATTCTCCCGTTGCGTATTTGCCAAGCCTAAAGGTAGAAAGTAACCTAGGTGGGTGTAGTTATGCCGCTTCTTCAAAACCCGCGTTATCTTATGCGTTTGCGGCCAATGATGGCATGTTGCATATAGTTAGTAGCAGTGATCGAAAAGAACAGATGGCATTTATGGCGGCGAGTCTATTTGAAACTGCACAGACAGATAAGACTGTCAGTAAAGGTGTGCGTTATACGCAAAAAAATTACGAACACGAATATATTAATGACGGTATTCCCGTAACCAGAGAGATGTGTTTTCCTGACAGTAATACAGTTAAATCGATTTTAGTGAGCACAGTCGGTAGGGGTGGGCATAGTGTGTACGCCATAGATGGCACTGACCTTGATAATGCTTCGGCGCAAAATATCCTGTGGGAGTTTACCAATGATGATGATCCTGATTTAGGTTTAACCGTGGGTACGCCGATATTAACTTACGATAAAGACAAAAATCCGATTGCGATTGTCAGTAGCGGCTACAATGCGCCAAACCGTAAAACTTTTGTGTTTGTGTTGCGACTCGATAAATCAAAATCCAAATCTAGTACTTGGAAGATTAATGAGGATTACTACAAAATTACAGTCGGTACTGATTCTAGTGGCTTAGGAGACGTTGAACTTGTTGAGGGTGTTGCTGGTTTTCAACCAGATCGTTTGTATGTCGGCGATCAGGAAGGTCGTTTATGGAAAATTGATACCACAGATTCAGATATAGAAAATTGGGGCAATCCACTTGCTGCGAATACGCCGCTATTTATCGCTAAAAATGAAGGGGTTGTTCAGCCGATTACTGCCAAGCCAACTTTTGTTAATGTAGGTGGTAAAGATTACATTTACTTTGGTACAGGACGTGCATTTAGCGATGCAGATGCAGCAATGACCAAACAATCAATATACGCTATTATTGATAAGGGTGAGGGTGCTATAGACAATGAAAAATTATTGAAGCAGGAGGCGAATACTGCAAGTGATGTCAGCGCTGTGCCAAATAGTGGTCTATTGTACAAAACCAGTGAAGAAGCACTCACAGGCGAGCATACAGGATGGCGTTTCGATTTGCCTGATCGTTTACGCGTAATTAGCCCTGTTGTATATTATAGCGGTGCAATATTTGCACCAATATTTGAACCAAGCCTGCCACTAGGCGGTAGTAGCGGCTGTAGTGATAATTCATCAAGATCAGGGATGGTAATGTTAGATGCTATCAATGGCGGTATGTCGAAAAAGCCATTAATAGATGCCAATGGTGACAATGTAATTAACGATAAAGATAAGGTGGGTGGAATGATTTTGTATAAAGACATGTCCCCATTTGCTTTATTCAAGGAGCATGGACTGATTTTAATACAGCAAAAAAGG
>JAGWCC010001637.1:0-38911 GCA_022651775.1 Drusus annulatus
TACCAGCGTATCATGATTGTGGTAACTGATCACCACACCATCACCACTCCTCCAGATAATTGGATTGGTTTCAGCCATGATCAGTGTCGGCTCCCAAACGCAGCCAACCACAAACAGCAAGGGGATAAACAGCAGACTAAAACTGACATATCTCATTAATAAACACCTCTTTATAACACAAATTCAAAACACCTCCCTACTCGGTCTTTGGACCACTTGGTTTTTTATACCTCCGTTGATTATTTCTTCTCTTGGGTGTGGTATTTGTTGTGGGCTCACCACCATTTCCGCCCCCTTGAGTTGCAATATTTGCCAGCTCGGGTTTTACAGCCACTCCAGCGACTGCATCGGGTTTACGTCCCTCAAAGTTAGCCCTTTGCGGACGGTTAGCTCCTGAATTTTGATCGCCCTTCTCTCTGCTTTGGTCTCCTCTACTCTGATCGCCACGTGTCCCCCTACTCTGATCGCGATTCTGATCACGCTCGCCTCTATTTGCCTGCGTTCTCACCACTGCTGCGTCAGCACCACTCTCTGCCCCACGAGCTCTATTAGCACCCCTAGACCTATTGGAATTGCCCCCCGATGTTGGTTTACTGTCTCCATCACGAGCTGGCTTTGAGCCACCCTGAGGCCTATTATCTCCATTTTTAGCAACCCCATCAGACGATGGCCTCTCATCTCTGCCACGCCCCTTAGCTGATCCACCCCTAGACTTGCGGTCGGAGTTAGAGGATTTTTGCTTATCAAAACGAGTCAAACTCCCCTCGCTAATATCATTCACAAAACTGGGCTCAGCCTGTGCATTCTCAACATACGAAATATCAACCAATCGATCCGCCTTCTTACCCTCTCTATTCAACGCCTGAACCTCACGAACTCGCTCACCCCCCAATGTTACCAACCCTGCCATGGAGTGGGCACTGGTACTGAAGCTCATTGTTCGAGCCAAAATATCTGTCTTCACCAAGAAATATTCACCATCAAGCACCTGCAACGGCTGGTTTACACGAGGCAGATCCTTCCTTGCATCGAGATATGTGTCTAACTCATATGTCAAGCAGCACTTCAGCTTACCACACTGACCAGCAAGCTTTTGTGGATTCAACGAAATATCCTGATGACGAGCAGCATTGGTTGTCACCGACACAAAACTAGACATCCACGAGGCACAACACAACTCGCGACCGCAAGATCCCAAGCCTCCAATGCGACCAGCCTCTTGACGAGCACCAATCTGCTTCATCTCGACACGGATCTTGAAATTCTCAGCAAAAACCTTTATCAGCTCCCTGAAGTCAACCCGCTCATCGGCAATATAGTAAAAAATCGCCTTAATTTTATCTCCCTGATATTCAACATCTCCAATCTTCATATTTAGCTTCATATCCGAAGCCAACTGCCGAGATTTGATCATTGTCTGGTGCTCTAGACCAATCGCCTCCTGCCATTTTTCGATGTCGTATGGTTTTGCCTTGCGATAGATCTTCTTAAACTCCTCGGCCATGGGTTTAAATCCCACCCGCTTCAGATTCAACAGCCACAATATCACCCTGTTTCAACTCCAAATTATTGGAATTTATGTAGAAACCTTTGCGGGTATTCTTGAACCTAACCTCAAAAATATCCTCGGGTAGAGTGTTGGGCATATCCTCCAACCAGTCAGTTGAGTGGAGCTTGAAGCACCCCGTACATGACTTTGCTTCGGGCTCGGTGGAGCAGTTGCAAAATTCGCAACCCCTGCCCATATCTGTGGTACAACAACCACTATTTTTATCTTTACAGCTCATCTCAATCAGTTAAGTAATGAAGAGTAATTATTGTGATATTTTTTTGAGGTTTTCAGCCACTAGCTTTTTTTGGCGACAAGCAGAGCTTTAGCTGGCTAAAGTGAGCATTGTCGGTAAAAAAAGTTGTCGCTATAAAAACCAAAAAAACAACAATAATTGTTTGGAGTTACTTATCTATCTAATTATCGGCATCTTGCACAATAGAGACATGCAATCACACGCAAATATACAATTTTTTATCAGAAAAAACGTATTCACCATCACTTTTCGGCTGCAACCAATTTGGCATACTGATATTTCCAGCGTCTATGCAGCAAAACAGCAGCCAGTGAAAGACCCGCAATAAAGCCCACCCACAGCCCTGGAGCCCCCCAATCCATCACAAAGGCACAAAAATAGCCCAACGGAAGGTTCACAATAATGTAGCTAAAAAAGGCGATGATCATAACACTTTTAACATCTCGCAGCCCACGCAGAATGCCCAACGACACAATTTGTAGCCCATCGGAGATCTGGAAAATGGCCACAAAGATCAACAATTGTGACGCAACACGAATAACATCTGGATCGGTGGTGAAGATCATCGGCAGGTAGTTGCGAAGGGCAATAAATAACCCTGCAGCCACAAAATTATAAACAATCGAAATGTGGTAAGATGCCGTGGCAGTACGCTTCAACCCCTCCAGATCCTTGCGACCAAGATTGTGGCTAACCAAAATTGTTGTGGCCGAAGAGACCCCCATAATAATCATAAATGCAAAGTTGGCCATGATCGTGGCTATCTGATTGGCAGCAAGTTCCACCGTTCCAATCCAGCCCATCATAATCCCTGTTAACACAAATGCCCCACCCTCCATCAAAAGCTGAAGAGAGATTGGAAATCCCACACTACAAAGTGCCTTTACAACCTTCAGGCTGAAGGCGTCCCAACTGAAAAAGGAGAAATATCGCCTCAACGGAGCTTTATAGTAGAAGTAGCCGATGATCATAATTGGCGTACACACCCTCGAGATCAACGTCGCAAGACCTGCCCCTGCCGCCCCCATCATCGGAAATCCCCAGTTGCCATAGATATACAGATAGTTGAAAAAAATGTTCACCAGATTGGAGATTATAATGATCGTCATAGCCACCTTAGTGCTTCCAATCCCCTCCAGAAACTGCTTGAAAGCGGCAAAAATCATAAACGGAATCATCGACCACACCAGATATTTATAGTATGGTATGGCCTGTCTAACAACCTCTTCTGGCTGCCCCATCTGGTACAATAGAGGCACAGCAGCATACAAAATCACAAAAAGAACAACTCCAAAGAGTGTGTACAAAAGAATGGAATTTTGAAGAAAAACCGCCGTCTTTCGATGGTCACCCATGGAGTACAACTCCCCCACCAATGGCGTAAGCCCCAGTGTGATACCCAACCCAAAAATGAAGAGCAGGAAGAACACCGACCCACCAAAAGAAACCGCAGCCAACGGAGTTGCCCCCAAACGACCAACCATTGCGTTGTCAAACAGCTGAACAAAAACCTGACCAACCTGTGACAAAACAACAGGAGCTGCCAGCTTCAGGGTTTGAATATATTGTTGCTTATAATCACTAAAAACCATAAAATCTCTTTATCGAAATTCATTCACCGCTGAAAACCACCCTTCGGCACAACATCGATAGAATATCATATTAACTTGCAAAGGTACGAAAAATTAGTTGGGAATTTGGAATTTTCGATCGACAAAACGTACCTTTGCAAAAAACATATCAAATATGATACAGCAGTCAACCCTCGATTTTCTTGAAGATCTCAGACGCAACAACTACAAGGAGTGGTTTCACGCCCACCGTCCAGAGTATGATCTGGCAAAGGCAAATCTGCTGAGCGTGGGTGCAGTGTTGATGGAGAGGATAAACGCGTTTGACCCCTCACTAGGGTTTTATGACCTACGCAAGGCCATCTTCAGAATCAACAGGGACATACGTTTTTCAGCAAATAAAGAGCCCTACAAGAACAACATGGGTGTGGTGTTCATTAGGGGCGGAATGATCAAGGCTGTGGACACATGCTACTACATGCACGTTGAGCCCCACGGTTCATTCCTAGCCATTGGCATATACGCCCCCGAAAAGGTGGCTCTAAAGCAAATAAGGTGCTACATTAGCGAGAATTGGGACGAATTTTCCACCATTATCAACAACCCAAAGTTCATTGACACATTTGGGGGAATTTCTCGCGACGGCAAAATTCTTAAACGCACCCCAAAGGATTTTGACCCGGCCGATCCCGCTGCTGAATATCTCAAACTATCGCAGTTCCACGTAGGCTATCCAATCAGTGATGAGCTAATCACCAGCGACTTATATATCGACAAAGCCAGCGAGGTTTTCGAAACTGCAAAGCCGCTAAATGACTTTCTGCACCGTGCAGTAACGGTATGATACCTGTTCACAAAAGAGCCTGACACAACTAAGTAGTGTCAGGCTCTTACTGAGTATTTTTACTAAAAATATCTACTTCAACGCCACCTCAATTGCCTTAAGCACTGCATCGTAGTTAGGCTCATCTTTAACATCGGCAACAATCTCCATGTATGAGATTTTCCCCATCTTGTCAATCACCACTGCACCGCGAGCCAAAAGCCTAAGATGCTCAATGACAACACCATACTTCGTGCCAAAATCAACATCCTTATGATCCGAAAGCAAAATCAAAGATGATAGTTTCTCCGCTGCACAGAAACGCTTCTGAGCAAATGGCAAATCAGCAGAGATAGAGATCATCACCACCTGATCGCTCAACTTTGAGGCTTGATCATTAAACTTAATGGTCTGCATAGCACAAACCGGAGTATCAATTGATGGATAGTAGTTGATCACCACAACTTTACCCTTGTATGAATCTGATGAAACAGGCTTAAGACCCGAATCAACTGCTGTGAAATTACCAGCAACATCTCCAACTTTTGGAGCTGAACCAGAGAGGGCAACAGGGTTACCGCCAAATAGAACTGTATTTTTACTCATCATAATAGTTTTAATTAAAAATAGAGTGAATCTCTAAAACTTTGACAAGATACAACAAAATTTGTAATCAACACAAATTATCTGAAAATTATCGATACTCGTCCCAACTCTTAATCTGAATATCATCAACGCTCATGGTGCAAAAGGCGTGGATAAATGATGCAGCCAATCGTGCGTTGGTCAGAAGAGGAATATTGTGATCTATTGCCCCCCTACGGATCTGGTGCCCATTTGTTAACTCCCTCTTGCTGTGATCTTTGGGGATATTTATCACCAGATCAAACCGCTTGTTGGCAATGTAGTCCATCACGTTGCTCTCCAAATTTTCGTCGGGCCAAGTCACTAGCGTTGCTGCTATACCATTTTCCTGAAGGAAAATGTGCGTACCCTTGGTTGCAAATATTTTATAGCCCCTCTTAAACAGCTCCTCGCAAGCCTCCAGCAGGTCCACCTTCGATTTAGCCCCTCCCGAGGAGACCATAACACCCACCTTTGGCACATTGTAACCAACCGACAACATGGCTGTCAAAAGAGCCTCATTAAAGTCATCACCCAGACAGCCCACCTCTCCCGTGGAGGCCATATCTACACCCAAAACAGGATCGGCATTCAACAACCGAGCAAACGAAAACTGCGAAGCCTTAACACCAATACAATCAACATCATAGGCACTATTATCGGGCTTTGTATATGGGGCATCAAGCATTATCTTTGTAGCAGTATCAATAAAATTACGCTTCAACACCTTGGACACAAACGGAAAGCTCCTCGATGCCCTAAGGTTGCACTCAATCACCTTAATTTCATTGTGCTTAGCAAGAAACTGGATATTGAAGGGGCCCGAGATATTCAACTCCTTGGCAATTTTGCGGCTCACTTTTTTGATCCTGCGTCCAGTCTCAAAGTATATCTTCTGAGCAGGGAAAACTAGCGTAGCATCGCCCGAGTGCACCCCCGCAAACTCAACATGCTCCGAGATGGCATACTCAATAATCTCTCCATTGTGAGCCACCGCATCAAACTCTATCTCCTTGGCATTCAACAAAAATTCTGACACAACAACCGGGTACTCCTTCGAAACCTTGGCTGCAATCTCAAGAAAATGCTTCATCTGCTCGCGGTCATAACAGACCTTCATCGCTGCCCCCGAAAGCACATACGAGGGACGAATCAACACCGGGAAACCAACCGCATCGGTAAACTCAAAGATATCCTCCATCGAGGTCAGTTCACGCCACTTAGGCTGGTCAATATGCAGATGGTCAAGCATACTCGAGAATTTGTGCCGATTCTCAGCTCTATCAATTGACACCGCCGAAGTCCCAAAAATTGGCACCCCTTGGCGATGAAGTTTCATTGCCAGATTATTAGGGATCTGCCCCCCAACCGATACAATCACCCCTGCCGGATTCTCGACATCGATCACATCGAGCACCCTCTCCAACGAAAGCTCGTCAAAATACAACCTATCGCAGACATCATAGTCCGTCGAAACTGTCTCGGGGTTGCAGTTGATCATAATCGAGGTGTATCCCAACTTGCGGGCACTCTGCACCGAATTCACCGAACACCAATCAAACTCCACCGAACTACCAATCCTATAGGCACCCGAGCCCAGCACCACCACCGATTTCAGGCTCTTGTATGCAGGCATTTGAGCCCCAACACCCTGATAGGTGAGGTAGAGGTAGTTTGTTAACTCTGGACGCTCCGAGGCAATCGTATTGATCCTCCGCACAATAGGCACCACCCCCAGGCTCTTTCTATGGCTACGAACCGCCAACAGCTCCCTCTCCATGTTTCCCACCGAATCTTGAACCAATCTGGCGATCTGAAAATCCGAAAAGCCCAAATTTTTCGCCATTTTCATCACTGGCTCAGTGATCTGTGCCACACTATCAAAGCCAGAGATCACCAACGAGTACTTATATATATTTTCCAACTTTCCCAAAAACCAATGATCGATCTTTGTCAACTCATGAATTTGTTCCACCGTATATCCACGCTCAAAGGCCGTTGCCACCGCAAAAATCCGCAAATCGGTAGGCCGCGACAGTTCACGATCAAGATCCTCAAACACCAGCTCTTTGTTACCCACAAAACCGTGCATTCCCTGCCCAATCATTCTCAAACCCTTCTGGATAATCTCCTCAAAGCTCATGCCGATAGACATAATCTCCCCCTACCGACTTCATGCTTGAGCCAATCTCCCTGGAGACCCCCTCAAACTTGCTCAAATCCCATCGAGGTATCTTGCAGATCATATAATCTAGTTCAGGAGCCAAATATGCCGAATTTGCACTCCCCATCTCTCCAATCTCATCTAGGGTATAACCAAGAGCCAATTTTGCCGCCACAAAAGCCAGCGGATAGCCAGTAGCCTTTGATGCCAACGCCGACGAACGTGACAACCGTGCATTGACCTCAATCACCCGATAGTCATCGGTCTGGGAGTTGAACGCATACTGAATGTTACACTCTCCAACAATTCCCAAATGGCGGATAGTCCTGACAGACAGCTCCTTTAGCAGTGCCAACTCAACATCATCAAGGGAGCACGTCGGTGCCACCACAATACTCTCACCGGTGTGAATCCCCAACGGATCTACATTCTCCATGCTTGCCACCGTGAAACAGTGGTCGTTACTATCTCTAATTACCTCAAATTCAATCTCTTTCCACCCCTTCAGCGACTCCTCCACCAATATTTGTGGCGAATAGCTAAAGGCATTTTCAGCCAAGACCCTCAACTCCTCACGATTGTCGCAAAATCCACTCCCCATGCCACCCAACGCAAAGGCAGCACGAGTAATGATGGGGTAGCCAATCTTGTCGGCCGCCTCAAATGCCGCCTCAATGGTCTCAACCGCAAAACTACGGGGTGTTTTAACGCCAATTTCGTTCAACTTACCCACAAACAGCTCCCGATCCTCTGTGTTCATGATCGCCTCAACAGAGGTACCCAACACCCTGACATCATATTTTGCCAAAGTTCCACTATTGTATAGCTCAGCACCACAGTTCAACGCCGTCTGCCCTCCAAAGGCCAACAAAATTCCATCGGGCCTCTCTTTTTGGATAATTCTCTCAACAAATTCGGGTGTAATGGGCAGAAAGTATACCTTGTCGGCTATCCCCTCCGAGGTCTGGATTGTGGCAATGTTTGGGTTTATCAAAATTGTTGACACCCCCTCCTCTTTTAGAGCCTTGAGAGCCTGCGAACCCGAGTAGTCAAACTCACCCGCCTGTCCAATCTTAAGGGCTCCCGAGCCCTTTACAAGTACCCTCTTTACATCGATTTTTACACCCATCTTCTTTTTTATTTGAGATTTTGTTTATTTAGAAGCTGTTTGGGAATTTTAATTCCCAAACAGCTTCTTAGAATAAAACCGCCACAAATGTACTCACTTTGCACTGATTCTCAAAAAAACTACATACCTTTATACCACTAAACGATCAACATTTTACTAACCATAAAACTTCTAGAGTATGAAAACCAAGCTATCAAATTATTGGAAATTACCTCTATCCTGCTTAGTAGCAACCTGTTTTGTGGCATGTGCAACTGTTGGCGGCGGAGCCAAAGAGCTGTCGAACTATGAATTATCGCAGTTAGAGGCATTTCGTTCACTGGTTTGTTAAATTTTTAAGGTTTATGTATAAAATTTAACAAATTGATAGACTGAATGTTAAATATTTCAGTTCAGAAGAATATATTTGCCGAAATATTTGGAAGTGTGGATTATTATCTATAACATTGTGATTAGGGTTTTTTAAGGACAGGATATATTGAGGGGAATCAAAATGAAATTTCTGCGTAGTTGGATTCATTTGAACACCATTAATATTATTTATTAATCTTTTAAAAAATTAAGCTATGAAAAAGTTCACAAGTTTTGCCGGACTATCAACAATTACGCTAACTCTAGCGATTGCCCTATTTATCTGGGGGGGGGTATAACTGCCTGTAAATCAGCGGGTGACGATGCTGGTCCGACCCAAATTCAAGCCTTTGAGGATGTCACAACTCAGATCAATGCTCTTAACCTGCAATTTGCAGATAAGATGCAGCCACAGACGAAGAAGAAACCAAGTAGATTTTGGTCAATTATGAACACTGATGCAGTGGTTGGTGGCGTTGGCGCGACAGCCCTTGGTCCTTTAGGTGGGATACTAGCGGGTGGAGGAGCTTCTTTACTTCATTGGTGGTTTGGCGGCGGAGACGAGCGGCCAATGGACTACGATGAAGAAAATGGCGTATCAATGACTCCATTGAATGCAGATTATAATCTTTCTGACGAAGATTCGAATATGGGTGTTTTACATAATCGAATCATTCTTGAAATAGTTGAGGAAAATCCCAATATTGGTGAATTATCGATAGAAGAAATAACCGATCTACTAGTTAGAAAAACAGCTGAATTGACAGGAGAAACATATACTAAAATCCTTGAAATTAGCCAAAATGAAACATTTGTGAAAGTTTCTAAGATTAATTACAACAGTGGCAACTTTACAGAAGAAGTGATCTCTGCATTCCCTTCTCAAAAAAGTGAAATTGAGTTGATAACTTCTTATACAAATAGCATCTCACGTATCAATGATAAAGCTGATGTTGCCGAGTATACCTCTGCGATAAATGGAATAATAAACGGTTCTAATTTGCCAGCAAGTTCAAAAACAGGGATCAGTGCAGGTGTAGCAATAGGTCTAAATAGCAGTATTTTGTGGCAAGCAATTCAATAAAAAACAGTAAAAAAATAGAATATGATAAAGAAAATTGTAGTATTTGTACTATTGTTTGTGGGCTTCAGCTCTGCTTTTGCACAGCAGGAGAGTTCAGAGAAGTTTATTGACAATGTCACAACAAGTTTTGAAACCCGCTTCTTTGGGGGGCAGAAGCCTGAATTTGGAGGTACCGAATTTATAGTTGGACTTGGCTATGACTTCACAAAAAAACTCTCAGCAACCTTGGTTTTTGACATCTCAAACTTTCAATTCAATGAAGACTCACCTAACAGAACGTTTTCAAAGAGTAGTGCACTGGGTGCTAAATTTGGGTGGGAGTTCTACACTGGCAAATACCAATGGTTTGAATTAACAGCCGCACTTGGTAATACAGTAATGACACTGGAGAAAAAGCCTTATAGACCAGATTGGCAATATCTATACACCGATATTGGGGTCAAGACGGGGTATAAGTTACCATCACAAGGCGTTAAACTTTTCTATGGCGTTGGTCTTCGCTACTATGCTTCGCAGCGAGCTTCAATGGACAACCAACTCGCTTTTTATATAACTTTCGGCGTTAAATTCTAGCTGCTGTGTAAGGTGTATATTGTAAAAATACCGATCTATGTGCGAGAAATTTATCAACCACAGATCGGTATTTTTTAAACAGTTTCTCAATCTACCCCATCAAAACATCGTTGATTGCCACAAGCTCATGCTCACTAAATTCAAGATTTGCCAGCGAACCAATGTTATCCGCCAATTGAGCCCTTGAGCTCACCCCAACAATCACCGAGCAGACACGTTCATCCTTCAACTGCCAAGCAATTGCCATCTGTGCCAGAGTCTGACCACGCGATCCAGCTATCCTATTCAGCTCTGCCACCTTAGCCAGATTGTCGTCAATAAATTTGCTCTGCAACGTCACCCCTCGAGATGCTCGCGACCCCTCGGGAATACCATTCAGATACTTATCACTAAGCAACCCTTGAGCTAGCCCCGAAAAGCTGACACAACCAACCCCCAGCCTACTTTGCTCCTCAAACAGCGAATCGCCGACCTCTCGAACCAACATCGAGTACTTAATCTGATGAGCAACGCAAGGTGTACCCAAATCTTTCAGGATTGCTGTGGCTCTAACAAATTGATCCACAGGATAGTTTGACAGTGCCACATAAAGAGCACGCCCCGAACGAACAATATAATCCAGTGCACCCATCGTCTCCTCCAGCGGTGTATTTGGGTCATGGCGGTGAGAATAGAAAATATCTACATACTCCAATCCCAACCGCTTCAGGCTCTGATCACAACTAGAGACCATATATTTTCGTGAGCCCCAATCTCCATACGGACCCTGCCACATCGAATATCCAGCCTTTGTAGCAACAACAATCTGATCTCGATATGGATTGAGATCCCTGGCCATCACCCGACCAAAATTTGTCTCAGCACTCCCCACGGGTGGCCCATAGTTGTTTGCCAGATCAAAGTAGGTAATACCCTGATCAAAAGCCTCTAGCATCAATCCACGACCACGCTCAAAATCATCTACCTCACCAAAATTCTGCCACAACCCCAAAGAAATTGCAGGCAGCAGAAGCCCACTGTGACCACAACTTCGGTAGATCATCTCTGAATTACGACCCTGTGAAGCAATATAATTTTCCATCTCAGTAATCTTTCACAAAACATTAATCCAACTTAAGAACAGCCAAGAATGCCTCCTGCGGAACCTCTACGTTTCCAACCTGACGCATCCGTTTTTTACCCTTCTTCTGCTTATCCAGCAACTTACGCTTACGCGAGATATCACCACCATAACACTTAGCTGTCACATCTTTACGCACCGCCTTCGGTCTCTCGGGCAATGATCTTAGCCCCAATCGCTGCCTGAATTGCAATATCAAACTGCTGACGAGGAATCAACTCCTTCAACTTCTCACACATACGCCTTCCAAAGCTATAAGCATGGTCGTGATAGATCAACGACGACAGAGCATCAACCGGCTCGCTATTCAACAAAATATCCAACTTTGCCAACTTACTCTCCTTGTAACCCGTTGGGTGGTAGTCAAATGAGGCGTGGCACCCCTTTGAGATACTCTTCAACTTATCATAGAAATCGAACACAATCTCCGCCAGTGGCATCTCAAAATTCACCTCCACACGATCCTGTGTGATAAAGGTTTGGCTCCTTAGTTCGCCTCGTTTATCGATACACAATTTCATAATATTGCCCAGGTAGTCAGTCTTGGTTATGATTTGAGCCGAAAATGGTGATGAAAACTCATGTCAAACTCTAGCGTAGGCTCAGGCAATCCCGACGGGTTGTGAACATTGAGCTCCATGTGATCACCATACGAAACATTGGGCACAGTGGTGATCACATCCATGTCAAACTCGGTACAACCGCTCCTGAATAATCTCCATGTGCAACGGCCCAAAAATCGCCAACCAAACCCCAAGGCCAGGTCAACGAGGCATCGTTCAGCCGCAACTTCTCCAGCGACGAACGCAACTCTTCATATTCATCAGATTCAACAGGATACAACCCGCAAAAGACCATTGGCTTAACATCTTCAAAACCTGCTATTCCTTCGGTGCAAGGCCTCTCAACATGGGTAATCGTATCCCCAACCTTCACATCAATAGAGGTCTTGATTCCCGATATAATATACCCCACATCGCCAGCACAAACCTCACTCTTGGGGCTCATCTTCAACTTCAGAATCCCAACCTCGTCGGCACCATACTCACTACCGGTGTTGAAAAATTTAACCTTATCACCCTTCTTGATAGTGCCATTAAACACCCTGAAGTAGGCAATGACACCACGAAATGAGTTGAACACCGAGTCAAAAATCAGTGCCTGCAACGGAGCATCAGGGTCGCCCTTTGGTGCAGGGACACGCTCAATAATCGCCGCCAAGATCTCCTCAATACCAGCCCCCGTCTTGCCCGAAGCCGCCAAAATATCATCTCTATCACAACCAATCAGCTCAACAATCTGGTCCTTCACCTCATCGATCATCGCCGCATCCATGTCAATTTTATTCAACACCGGAATAATCTCAAGATCATGCCCCAGAGCCAAATAAAGATTTGAAATGGTCTGAGAGCCTGAATCCCTTGTGTTGCATCGACAATCAACAATGCCCCTTCACAAGAGGCAATGGCTCGCGAAACCTCATACGAAAAATCGACATGACCTGGGGTATCAATCAAGTTCAGGTTATATGCCTGGCCATTAAGAGTATAGTCCATCTGAATGGCGTGACTCTTAATGGTGATTCCCTTCTCTCGCTCCAGTTCCATATTATCGAGCACCTGAGCCTGAAGATCTCGATTTGTTACGGTACCCGTAAACTCCAAAAGACGATCTGCTAGGGTGCTTTTACCGTGGTCGATGTGTGCAATGATGCAAAAATTTCGTATATTTTTCATAAAATATTATTAATCCACCACAAAGATAGTAATTTTGCACTATATTTAATATACCCCCAATGAAAACAGTCACAAACTACGCCTCACTAGTCAAATTTAGCCACTCACTGTTTGCCCTACCCTTTGCCATGATTGGCTATGTGTATGCGTTGGTAAACACCCAGAGCCCGTTTGAATGGTTGTTGTTGGCCAAGATCGTGCTTGCCATGGTATTTGCTCGCAACGCCGCCATGGGCTTCAATCGCTGGGCCGACCGCGACATTGATGGACAGAATCATCGCACAGCGGGGCGCGAAATTCCCGCTGGCAAGATCTCTCCACGTGCGGCAATGATTTTTGTGCTAATAAACGTCTGCCTGTTTGTGGCCACCGCAGGGTGGATAAACAAACTCTCGCTGATGTTGTCACCAATTGCGTTGATCGTGCTCTTGGGTTACAGCTACACCAAACGCTTTAGTACTTGGTCGCATCTGGTTCAGGGGGTTGCTCTGGCAATTTCACCCATGGGAGCCTATATTGCAGTTACCAATTCAATGGCAATTGTTCCCGTGTTACTTGCTGGGCTGGTAGTTACGTGGGTGGGCGGCTTCGATGTGATCTACTCTCTACAGGATCGTGAATCTGACCAACAACATGGACTACACTCAGTGCCTGCCCGTTATTCGGTGGGCAAATCCATCGCCATAAGCATAGGTCTACACTTGTTGTCGGTCTACTCAGTGGTTGTGATTGGTCTTTTCTATGTTTAAGGAGAACTGTATTGGATTGGTGCCATGTCGTTTGTCTCCATCCTTGTGGTTCAACATATTTTGGCTCGCCCATCACGACTTTCAAAAATGGGTAACTGGTTTGGCCTGATCAATGGGAGTGCAAGCATAATTTATGCCGCACTAACCATTGCCGATATGATTCAGAGCAAAGGTCTCTAGAAATTTGCCTGCCGCTTTGCATCCATCAGAATGGTGAATGCTCGTTGCACATCTTGGTCACCGACCACCACCGTAAACTCATTTGTTGTGCTGATTACCTCCGAAATATTAATATTATCCCAGGCCAACTCCTTGAAAATGTAGTAGTAGACCCCAGAATACAGAGTATTGTCAGCGGCCAACTTTACAGTAATCGAGGATAGATCTTCGGTGTGAGCCAGCTCGGTTTCGGACTCAAAAATCTCATCAACCATCTGCGTCAATGAGCTACTTACCACCAGCGTGGTCTCATAAATTCCCTGCGAAAAGGTGCAGAAAATATCCTTCATCTCCTGCACCTTCTCCAACAGAATTGCCTCCTTCTTAAACAGAGTGGGGCTATTGACAAAGGCATAGTCAGCCAAGTGGGACCTGACAGTGATATCACCTATATTTTCCACGATTCGTTTAATTTTCATGGACGAGATCAACTCCAATCGCGGAACAAGCCTATTGAGTGCCATTACTACTGCGGTTAAGTTCACCGATTTACCCACAAGTTTCTCGACCTCAGGTCTGATCACTCTTGCCAGTGCCGACAAATTGATCAACCCATCAACTAATGCCCCCTCCAAAAACGGCTTTTTCTTGATGACCTCCTCCACTGCATTAGGAATTGTAAACATAGGCTATAAAAATTTAATGTTAGATTTTAGACATGTTTCAATTAAGATGCAAAAAAATAGTAATAATAGATCAAAACCAAACATTTTAGCATACTTTTGTGGCTCATTTACAATTACCAACCAAAACAGAAATATAACAAGAAAAGTATAAGCATATATGACAAAAGTGATGAAATTTGGTGGCACCTCTGTCGGCTCTGCAACGAACATTAGACAGGTTGTTAGGGTGATCACCGAACAAGGGGCAAAAGTGACGGTGCTCTCTGCTATGTCGGGAACCACTGATATTCTGGTCAAAATTGTTGCCCTGGCACAAGTGGGAGATACCCTTGGAGTCGATGAACAGATGGTGGTTCTGAAACAGAGGTATCAAACCTGCACCAAAGAGCTTTTTCAGGATAATCAATGGAGCCATAGTAGAATGGCAGCGTCGTTTGATCTGATCAGCCATGAAGCCGCCAATTTTAAGAACCACACCAGCGAACGAATTATACTTGCTCAAGGCGAGCTGCTTACCTCAACCATTGTGGCTCGATATATGGGCGAGCAGGGGGTGAAGGTGGAGCTGTTGAATGCTCCCGATTTCATGGTTACCGATATCAATAACAGGATAGATACCACTCTGCTGAGCGAGCAACTGGGTCTACTCACCACACAGCCAAACACATACTATATCACCCAAGGGTTTATCTGCACCAACTCCCATGGGCAACTAGACAACCTTGGGCGGGGCGGTAGCGACTTCTCGGCAGCTCTGATGGGGGTTGCTGTTGGGGCAGATCAGGTTCAGATCTGGACTGATATCGATGGAATGCACAACAACGACCCACGAATTGTTGAGAATACACGCCCCATTGGGTTGATGAGTTTTGATGAGGCAGCAGAGTTGGCCTATTTTGGTGCTAAGATTTTGCACCCTGCAACGATACAACCATGTAAGGATCATGGAATTGCGGTGCTACTAAAAAACACTATGGATCCACTGGCCCAGGGCACACGAATCAGTGATCTGGAGGATAGCAAGCCCGATTTCCATGCTGTTGCAGCCAAAGACGGCATCACCGTGATCCGTATACACTCCACACGAATGTTGATGGCCTACGGTTTTTTGCGACGTGTTTTCGAGGTTTTCGAGAAGCACTGCACCCCAATTGACATGATCACAACCTCCGGGGTTGCTGTTTCGCTCACCATTGATAATGACAGTAAACTGGCAGAAATTGAGGCCGATTTGTTAGAATTTGGCACAATCCAGATCCAGCAAAACAACACTATTGTCTGTGTAGTAGGTCACATAGACCAGAGCCAGACAGGTTTAGCTGGCCGACTCTTCACCAGCCTCGAAAATGTTGCTGTGAAGATGATCTCATACGGAGCCAGCAATAGATCGTGCTCAATTTTGATAGATACAAAAGATAAACAACAAACGTTGCAGAGTCTTAGCGACAATCTGCTCGCAAATTAGAAACACAGGATAGATGTTAAGTAAAAAGATAGTAAGTCAGTTAGTGGATTGCCAAACACCATTTTACCTCTACGACATTGGACTTTTGAGACAGACATTACAGAGAGTATGTGAAAGTTCGGCGAAGTATGGTTTTCGGGTACACTATGCACTAAAGGCTAATTTTGATCCTCGGATTGTTGCGACAATTTGTGAGTATGGCCTGGGCATGGACTGTGTGAGCGGCAACGAGGTGAGGCGTGCGGTGGAATCGGGCTTTTCGCCAGAGAGTATCGTGTTTGCAGGCGTTGGCAAGAGCGACACGGAGATTGAGTTGGGCATTGAGTTGGGGATCTTTGCATTCAACTGCGAATCCTATCACGAACTCACTGTCATCAATCAAATTGCAGCCCAGATGGGCAAGGTGGCAGAGGTGGCATTGAGGATCAATCCAGATATCAACCCCATGACCCACAAGTATATATCGACCGGAATGGCCGACAACAAATTTGGGATTGCTTACTCCGAGATTGAAAGAATAATTGAGGAGCTACCAAATTTTGAAAACATAAAAATTACTGGACTTCATCTCCATATCGGCTCTCAAATCACTAATATAGAGGTATTTGAAAAGTTGGCTAAGCGAACAAATGAGCTCTATCGATGGTTTGTTGGTCGAGGATTTAGATTCAGCCATGTCAATGTTGGCGGAGGACTGGGTGTGGACTATGAACAACCTGACCACGAGCCAATTCCCGATTTCGAAACCTACTTTTCCACCTTCCATCGACTATTGGAGATCGATCTTGGCGTGGAGATTCACTTCGAGTTGGGCCGCTCCATTGTGGCACAGTGCGGTGAACTGATCTCACGAGTACTCTATAATAAACAGACCGCCGCAGGGGCAAATATCGCCATTATCGATGCCAGTATGTCCGAACTAATCCGCCCTGCACTCTATCAAGCCCACCACAATATCGAAAATCTCAATCCAACTCAAGCAACTGATATATACACTGTTGTGGGGACGATTTGCGAATCTTCAGATACTTTTGCTCGCGATATCGAACTGCCCGCATTGAAACGTGGAGACCTATTGAGTATCAAAACCGCTGGAGCGTATGGTATGTCCATGGCCTCACGTTACAATCTTCACGATCTGCCCAAGGCCGTATACTTTGAAAACCAAGAACTTAGTCACTGATTTATAAACAGCAAGGTTCGTCGTCATTCACAACCACACAGGTCACCTAAGTGATTGATGATATTTATTTATCCATTATTGAAGATTACCTAAGCGTATAATAACTAAACACATACCTCAGCGTACACCACACTAGGCACTGATCAAGAAGCTGCTCCAAAGGTGAACCGTCACAAAAAAAAGAATCCTTCGCCATGTAGAGTGGCGAAGGATTGTTTTTTTGTTCCTCTAGTCCAATTCAGATTCAGACTACCAAACTATCTCAATATCAAATCAAAAGGCTAAGAAGCTGTTTGGGAATTTTAATGAAATTAATTTACAGCTATTTTTCAGGCTGTTTTATGCACCCTTTACAACTGCATAGCGGTTCCTATGGTGCAAAAAGGGTGTGAAAAAGAGACGAAAAAGAGCATAAAAGAGTGAAATTAGAATTTCCAAACAGCTTCTAAGTAATGAAGAGTAATTATTGTCGTATTTTTTTGAGGTTTTTAGCGAGTAGCTTTTTTGACGGCAAGCGGAACTTTAGCGGGCTAAAGTGAGCATTGTCGGTAAAAAAGATGCCGCTAAAAAACCAAAAAAAGCGACAATAATTGTTTGGAGTTACTTAAGGTGGTTTCTATTTTTAATTTTTTCTACAAATTTCAGCAAGGTTGAACCCTTTACCCTTGCTGACAACCTTTTTCTATGTAAAGATATGATAATTATTTCTGATTTACAAAGTATATAATCACTATCTATCATTGCTTTACTTCGACTAACTTCAGTCTAATAACTTGCTCGTATCGGAATAAATTGTAGGTCAAATTGATCAGCCCAATGATGCCTGTGGCTCGCAGGATCCCAACGCTCCTGAGACATAATCCATTCATACTCTGCTCCATAAAGCCGAAAACGTGCTCAACCCGAGAACGGGTTTTGCTTTTTATATGATTTGCTTTTATCTGTCTGTTAGTAAGTGGTTTATTCTTATAACCCTTCTTCGTTACTCGGTTTTTCATCCTGCTATTTCGGATCGCTTTGTCGCACTCGTTTACCCGTGTAGGCACTGTCGGCGTGCAAGGTTTGTCCTTCGTCATTCTTGGTCAACAGAGTTGTAATTGGCTTCGAATCGTGAACCGATGCGGATGTAACTACATATCCATCAATGAATTTACTCTTGGTGTCTACTTTTGCGTGGTTTTTATAGCCGTAAAATGCCTCGTTGTTTTTCTTTGTCCAACGAGCGTCAATATCCTTGTGTCTCTTCTTGTTGGGTTCTTCTGCCCAGAGTTTATCTCCTTTGCCTGCTTTTGATTTGGGCATTCTCTTTCTCGCGTATTTCGTTGGCGGGGGAGCGATTGTGAAACTCGCATCAATCATCTTACCCTCGTTGACAATCAAACCTTTAGTATCTAAAAAGGCAGTAAAATCAGCAAAAATAGTCTCCACAAGACCACTTTTTGGTGAGCTGCTCACGAAACGCCCTTAAACGGTTTTTTCATCGGGTACTTTATCTCCTGTGTCGAGTCCCAAGAACTGTTTAAAGCTAGTTCTATCCAAGATTTGATACTCTATCTGCTTGTCGCCCAGTCCATAAAACCGCTGCAAAATCAGGATTTTGAACATCAACACTACATCGTATGGTTTTGGACCAACGTTTGTCATCTTGGTATGGTTCAGCATTTTTGCTTCGAGTTGCTCTCGAAACATCTCAAAATCAATCACTTTGCCGAGTCCCTCGAGCGGATTCCCGATTGCCGAGATTTGTTGTCGAGTAAACTCATTATCAAAAAATCCTCGTTTACCCACGGCTTTATAAGTGTGTTTCTTTTTCATACAATTTAGCTCTTTTTACACCACAAATATAAGCATAATTACAAACATATCAAAGAGTTAAATTATAGAAGTCCCCTTAAGTAATGAAGAGTAATTATTGTGGTATCTTTTTGAGATTTTTAGCGAGTAGCTTTTTTGACGGCAAGCGGAACTTTAGCGGGCTAAAGTGAGCATTGTCGGTAAAAAAGATGCCGCTAAAAAACCCAAAAAAGCGACAATAATTGTTTGGAGTTACTTAAGCCTTCTTCAAAAAACAAGTTTTCAAAACCACCGTCATCTTTTCTGCACGACACTCAACCTCCTCGGCTGTGTCTGTCAACCGAATACCCTTGATCAACGTACCTCGCTTGAGGGTAGTTGACGAACCCTTCACCTTCAAATCCTTGGTCAGCGTCACCGAGTCTCCCTCAAACAACTGATTACCATTACAATCCTTTACAACTAACTCTTGCTCCATAGCTTCTAATAATAAATATATAATTCAAAAGAAACCCTCTAAGCACAAGTCTTAAAGGGTCACTACATCTATCTGTTGACAAAACCTCAAGCGAACTACGCCTCTTTTGCAATCGCAACCACTTCAAATTTCACTGCTGCATTAACAGCCCTGTGCAATTTTGCCACCGCCTCATAAGATCCCAGTTGCTTAACGCTTTCAACTGTAATCTGCTTGCGGTCAATTTCAATACCCTTCTCTGCCAATTTTTCTGACAAATCAGCAGGTGTAACCGAACCAAAAATCTTTCCATCTTCCGACTTCATAGAAATTGTTAGGGTCACAGCCTCAATCTTAGCTGCAAGTGCCTGAGCAAGGCTCAAAACCTTCTCATCTTTGTGAGCACGTTGGCGAAGATTTTCTGCCAAAACTTTTCTTGCAGATGAGGTTGCCGACTTCGCAAATCCCTGTGGGATCAAGAAGTTGTTGGCATAACCAGGTTTTACCTCAACGATATCGTCGGCATATCCCAGTTTTTCAACGTCTTTTATAAGTATTACTTCCATTATTTCTCCTCTTTTTAAAAAATTAAGGTGGTCAAACTCACCACTACTTCATCAAGTCTGTAACGAACGGCAGAATCGCCAAGTGACGTGCACGCTTCACAGCTGTTGCCACCTTCTTCTGGAACTTCTGTGATGTTCCAGTCAGACGCCTAGGCAAAAGTTTGCCTTGCTCATTGAGGAATTTCTTCAAAAACTCGCCATCTTTGTAATCGATATACTTAATACCCGATTTTTTAAACGGCAATACTTTTTCTTCCTAACCTCCACCGTTGGTGGGTTCAGGTATCTGATTTCAGATTGATTGTTTGCTGCCGCCATGGTCTACTCTGCTTTTGGTGTTTCGATTTCTGTTGTTGCTACCTCTGCTACTGGCTCTGAAGCCGCAACGGTAGGTGCTGTTTTAGCTGCTGTCGCATTCTTTGTACGTCTTTTTTCAGCATACTCAGTCGAATACTTGTCCTGTTTGAAGGTCAAGAAACGAATCACACGCTCGTCGCGACGATACTGAAGCTCAAGTTTCTCTACAAGGTCACCCTCGCCAGCAAACTCAACAAAAAGTAAAAACCCGGTGGCTCTTTTCTGAATAGGATAGGCCAACCTGCGTAGACCCTAATCCTCCTCATTTACAATCTGACTGCCGTTTTCGGTGATAACACCGCGGAATTTGCCAAGAACTTCTTGCACCTGTTGCTCTGAAAGCACAGGAGTGGCAATGAAAACGGTTTCGTAATTGTTCATACTTAAATTCTAATTAATTAATGTTTGTAAAATATTGGTCACAAAGATAGTATTTTTTTTGGAATAATGAATTAGAAACAGTTTAAATTTATGAACAAATTTAAACTGTTTCTAAATTACACCTATTTTTGTTCAATCTTGTCTATCACCTCACACAACCTCTGGGTCACCTGATCCATGGTTCCGGTGCCGTCGATGGCAACATATTTACCCAATTTAGCATAGTAATCTGCCACAACTGCGGTCTGCTGATTGTAAATTTCTATCCTGTTTTTGATCACCTCCTCATTACTATCGTCTGCTCGCCCACTCTGCAACCCACGGCTCAACAGTCGCTCAACAAGCAGCCCCTCAGGCACATCCATCATCAACATCAGATCCACCTCTTTACCATGACTACTCATAATCTCGGTGAACGCCTCTGCCTGATGGGTGGTGCGAGGAAACCCATCAAAAATAGTCCCCCGACCATTTAGATGCGAATCTACATAATCAGAAATAATACCAATTACCAGCTCATCGGGAGCCAACTCCCCACGACTTATATATTGAGAGATCTCAACACCCAGCCTCGAGCCACTCACTATCTCCTCTCTAATGGCCTCACCTGTCGAAATGTGCTTCAAACCATAGCGCTCAACCAACCTATCGGCCTGAGTGCCCTTGCCAGCACCAGGTGCTCCAAAAAGAACAATGTTTAACATAAAATACCCCCTGTTAAAAAAACAATAAGCCGCAAATATATTCACAATTTTTGAGTTCACAAAATATTTATACCTTTACCGAAAAAATAAGTGCTAATTTTATGAGTGATATAAAACGGACCGAAATTTCGAGCCTTGGGGAGTTCCGATTGATTGAGGAGTTGACCAAGGAGTTCCAAAGCATGAATCAGTCAACTGTCAAGGGCATTGGAGATGATGCAGCGGTGATCATGCCCTGTGCTGGCAGTGAGATTATGACCCTTATCTCGAGTGATATTTTGATGGAGGGGGTAAATTTTGACCTCACCTATTTTTCGCTCAAACATTTGGGCTACAAGGCTGTTGTGGTGGGCTGTAGCGATATTTTGGCAATGAATGGGCAGGCCGAGCAGATTACCATTTCACTTGGGGTATCGACTAGATTTAGTGTTGAGAACCTCACCGAGCTCTACTCGGGGGTTAAGCAGGCGTGTAAGGAGTATGGTATAGACCTGGTTGGTGGTGATACAAGCTCTTCGATCACCGGGCTTACAATTGCGGTCTCGGTTGTTGGCAGGGTTGATGCCAACAAGATTGCTTACCGTGATGGAGCCCGATTGAACGACCTGATCTGCATAACTGGGGATCTGGGTGCGGCCTACATGGGTTCACATCTGCTTGAGCGTGAGATGCGTGCATTGGAGGGCGTTGCCAATCCCGAGCCACAGTTTGAGGGTTATGAGTATCTGCTACAACGCTACATGATGCCCCATGCCCGCAAGGATATTATCGATTCACTGCTGCAGGCTGAGATTGTCCCCACCTCTATGATTGATCTTTCGGACGGTTTGTCGTCAGATCTTTTACAGATCTGCAAAGCATCTGGGTGTGGTGCTCGCATCTATCTAGATCGGATTCCTATCGCCAAACAGACCTACGCCATGGCCGAGGAGCTGAATGCAGACCCTGTTGTGGCGGCGTTCAATGGTGGAGATGACTATGAGTTGTTGTTCACTGTGCCGCTCGAACTCCAGCACCAAATCATGACCCTAGGCGGCATTGATGTCATTGGTCACATCACCGAAAATGGCACAGGTGTGGAGCTGGTCACTCCCGACGGAGGTTTAGTGCCCATCACGGCTCAAGGCTGGGTTTCAGAGGTTTAAGTTGCGTCAATTGATATTTTTTTTCGTTACGCTCTCTTTCCAAAATGCTCACAGACCTGCTGTCTGCTCCGCTTTTGAAGCAGTCACAAGCGGTGGAAAATTCAATAAATAGAAGCCCAGTTAAGTTGGAAAATAAAAACTAAATTTAAAAATAAAAAACATGAAATCGACAAAAGTCTTTCTACTCTTGGCAACGCTCTGTTCACTACTGTTTTCGAGCTGCTCCTACAACCGTATGGTTGAGAAGCAAGAGGCTGCAACCTCTCAATGGGCTCAGGTTCAGAATGCTTATCAACGTCGAGCCGACCTGGTTCCCAACCTTGTAGCAACGGTGAAGGGCTATGCCGCTCACGAGCAAGAGACTCTCACGGCAGTTGTTGATGCACGGTCAAAGGCGACTCAAATGCAGGTAAATGCAGATCAACTGACGCCCGAAAACCTGAAGAACTACACGGCGGCTCAGGGCGAGTTGGGTTCGGCGCTTGGCAAGTTGCTGATGATCAAGGAGGCTTATCCAGATTTGAAAGCCAACCAGAATTTTATTGCTCTTCAGGACGAATTGACAGGCACCGAGAACAGGATCGCTGTTGAGCGAAACCGATTCAACGAAAAGGTTCAAGACTACAACCAGTTTATCCGTAAGTTTCCACGTAACATCTACGCTGGGTGGTTTGGCTTTGACAAAAAAGCCTACTTTGAGGCCGAAGCAGGGAGTCAAACGGCACCAAAGGTAGAATTTTAACGCCCACTACTTATGAGATACCTACTAGGGATAGTTTCCATATTGATGCTAAACTGGTCTGCACTCTTTGGGCAGCAGATCCCCTCGCCAATGTCACCAGCACGCCTGGTAAACGACTTTGCACAGATCTACACACCGGGGCAGTTGGAGCAACTAGAGAAGACCCTCAGGAACTACAACGACTCAACCTCAACACAGATCTATGTGGTCACCGTTTTGGATCTGGGCGGCAATGCACCCTCTGACTACGCCACCCGCCTGGGACAAGAGTGGGGAGTTGGGCAGAAGGATAAAGATAATGGTGTAGTGCTGCTGATCAAACCCAAGACTAGTGAGTCGCGCGGGGAGGTGTTCATCGCCCCAGGCTATGGCCTTGAGCCATTTTTGACCGATGCTAGATGTGGTCGAATCATTGACCAGCAGATGATCCCCAGCCTAATGGAGGGTGACTATTTTGGGGCTACTGTGCTGGCTGTCGATCAGATGATGCGTTATCTGTCGGGAGAGTTCAAGGCCGAAAATGGTGATGGAGAGTCAAAAATGGGGGTTGTTTCGTCCTTCATTTTTCTTATTTTCATAATCCTTTTGATTGTTCTTGGGCGTAAAGGTCGCAAGGGGGGAGGTGGAGGCTTCTCGGGTGGAGTTCCGCGGACATTTAGTGGTACGGGTGGTTTTGGATCTGGCGGTGGCAGTAGCTTTGGCGGAGGCGGAGGCGGAGGCTTTGGCGGAGGCGGAGGCGGTCCCAGTTGGTAGCGGGGAATAGTTTTTTGTAGTGCTAGTAGTGCAAATAGTTGCTATATTACTATTTTTGGTGCTGTTACTTGTAAAATGTAGATGTAAATTTGGAATATCAAATCAAAGTACATACTTTTACCGCGTATTAGAATTTCACTTTATTTAATATTGGGAATTTGAAATACTTAGCGTTATTTTTGAAGGTGATTGTGTGTGTGTGTGATAAAAATTTGCTAATATGATTGATTGGAATTAATACACTAAACAAATTAAATAAAACTTAAAAAAATAGCTTATGTTTCAACACATTACACTTCAATCAGGATTAGTTTGGGTAGGTTTACTTGCCGGGCTAATGGTTATCAACGAACTTTTACGTTACAGTAAATGGTTTGCGTTGATATTTTTTGTAATTATTCCTGTTACATTTTCTTTCTTTGTTTGGCCAAGTACCATGCAGAATAGTGTGACCAACGACTGGTTCCATTGGGCAAAATTATACTCGGTGATTGCTGCTGGTATTGGTTTCACAGCCATGCGATACACCAAGTTGGGAGAGAACAAAATTATGAAATTTTTTCCAGTTCTGATTCTTGGAGTCAATATTCTGGAAGCTGTTCTTCGTGACTTTCAAGTTGGAGGTGGCGGTGCCATGGGCGATGTTATTCCTGTTGCAGGAGGAATCTGGAACTACATGAACGGTATTGCGGGATTTTTTTCGATTATCACTTTGTGTGGTTGGAGTGGGATTTTTATCGACAAAAAGGATAAAGGTGACCTTGTGTGGGCTGACATGACCATTTTTTGGATCATTGCCTATGACGTTTGGAACTTTACGTACATCTATAACTGTATCCCTACCAGTGCATTCTTTGGTTTAGCGGTTCTATTGTCCTGTACAATTCCTTGTATTTTTATCAAGAAAGGAACTTGGGTTCAGGCCCGTTCGTTTACTCTGTCAGCTTGGATGATGTTGATGTTCACATTCCCACTCTTCTTCCAGTCAGAGACTCACGTAACCTATGCAATTAATGGTGTTCCTGGGGAGACATCAAAGACAATTATCAGTGCCATTAGTCTTTTGTTGAACGGAGCATTCTTCATCTACCACTTCATGAAAATTATCAAGGGTCGCAAGTTTAGACTTGGAGAAGAGATCCACACCGACACCAAGAACTCACAGATTATTCATGCAATGAAGTAGAGATTCAAATTCAATATATGAGAAGAACAGGGGTTGGTCAAAGTAATGTTTGCTACCCCTGTTTTCTTATATTGACTACTTCTAATATTTGCAAAAAAATCAATAATACTAGATGAAAAAGAGTTGTTTACTCATTCTGGGGCTGTTCTTGGCAATTGGTAGCGGATTTTGTCAGAGAACCCTTAGTTTGGAAGAGTGTCGAGAGATGGCACTGGAGAGTAACAAAAGCCTGCTGGGTGCTAAAGAGGATATTTTGGTAGCCACTGAGAGAAGGAAGGCGGCATTTACCCATTTTTTGCCCAATTTCTCAGCCAATGGGTCATATATGTGGAGTGAAAAGAGTTTGTCTCTGCTGGCCGAAGATGCACACTTGCCCGTTGGTACAGTTATGGCTGACGGATCGTTTGGTTTCCGACCCGATCAGGTGACCAACGAGTGGACTACCATCAATGGATCTCAAGTTCCGAAGGATAAAGATGGAGTGCCGTTCAACCCCAAAACGGATCCAGGAAAGATTCTGTGGAAGGACTATGCTATCCTTCCTAAGGCCTCTTTGGAGCACGATTTCACAAATATTTTTGTTGCAAGGGTTGGCCTAACACAGCCAATTTATATGGGCGGAAAGATTAGGGAGATGTATAAGATGACCAAGTATGGTGAGAATTTGGCAAATATAAAGAGCCAAAATTCAACCATAGATGTTTTGATTGATGTCGACGAGGCCTACTGGAGAGTTGTGTCGCTGGAGGCAAAATCTAAACTGGCCAAGGAGTATCTCGAACTTATAGCGAAGGTCAATTCGGACATCAACAACATGATCGAGCAGGGACTTGCCACAAAGGCCGACCTGCTGAAAGTTAGGGTTAAGTTGAACGAGGCAGAGTTGACCATGGTTAGGGTTGAGAATGGCCTAAGTTTGTCACGAATGGCACTAAATCAGATCATTGGACTGGAGCTTGAGAGCGACATTCGTCTGGCAGATATGGACGCAATTGGCAAAATACCCCAGACAAATCAGACGGCAATGGATCAAGCTATTGATAATCGTCCCGAGATGCAAGCCCTTGAGCAGATGCACAACTTGGCACTCTCGAATGTCAGAATTGCACAGTCAAATTTCTTGCCCAATATTGGCTTAACTGCTGGCTATTCGGCAACAAATCCAAATATGTACAATGGATATGACAAACATTTTGGCGGCGAGTTTAGCGTTGGTGTGGTGTTGAACATTCCAATTTTTCACTTTGGAGAGAAGGCCCACACACTGCGTGGAGCCCGAGCACAGTCTCGAGTGGTTGAGCTGCAGAAGCAAGAGGTTCGCCAAAAGATTGAGCTCCAGATCACCCAATCCTCATACAAGGTTGCCGAGAGTCTGAAGAAGCAACAGTCAACACGGATCAATATTGAGAATGCAGAGGAGAATCTAAGAATGGCCAACGAGGGGTTCAAAGAGGGTGTAATTTCGTCGACAGATGTGCTGGGTGCTCAATCGGCGTGGTTGGCGGCAAAGTCAGACAACATTGATGCTAATATCGATGTGATGTTGTGTGCCCTCTACCTAGAGAAGGCTCAGGGTGGTATCAATACAAAATAGTGGAAGCTAAAAAAGTTAAACAATAATTTTTACAACGATAAAATTATGAAAGAGTCATCAGAGAAGAGTGTTAACTTCAAGATAGCCTTAGTTGGTCTACTAGTGGTTGTAATAGTCCTATTTATAGTGGGCTTCTTTATAAATAGGCCCGAGCCGATTCAGATTCAGGGCGAGGCGGAAGCTACTCAGTTGAGAGTTTCGGGCAAGGTTCCGGGCCGCGTTCTTGAGCTGAAAGGAGAAGAGGGTCAGAATGTTAAGGTGGGCGATACGCTCGTTCTCCTTGACCACCCCGAATTGACAGCCAAGATGGGGCAGGCAACAGCTGCCAAAGATGCGGCATTGGCACAGAGCCAGAAGGCACAAGTTGGTGCCCGCAAGGAGCAGATTGAGGGTGCCCACCAGATGTGGAAGAAGGCTCTTGTTGGGGTGGATATAGCCCAAAAGTCCTATCAAAGGGTTCAGGCTCTGTTTGAAAAGGGTGTGGTAACGGCACAGAAACGTGATGAGACCAAGGCTCAGTATGATGCAGCAATTGCTACGGCACAGGCAGCTAAGTCTCAGTATGATATGGCGGTTGCGGGGTCTCAAATTGAGGATAAGTTGATGGCACAGGCCAATGTTGACCGTGCCACAGGAGCGGTTGCAGAGGTTCAATCATATCTTAATGAGACAGCACTTTTGTCACCCATTGATGGTCAAATTGCTGAGATTTATCCACAAAAGGGTGAATTGGTTGGTTCTGGAGCACCGATTATGTCTATCATTGATCTGAATAATATGTGGTTCACGTTCCATGTTCGCGAAGATATGTTGGGAAGCATCAAGATGGGTGCCATTATGGAGGTTATTGTTCCTGCCCTTGGCAAGAAGATGGTTGAGGTAAAGGTTAGCTACATAAAGGTCATGGCCGCTTATGCCACCTGGAAGCCAACTAGTGCCACAGGCGAGTATGACTCAAAAACCTTTGAGGTTAGGGCAAAGCCAACGTCTCAGGTCGAGGGTCTTTTGCCAGGCATGAGTGCAATAGTGAACAAGGTTAAATAGATTAGGGAGATGTCTCAAAAAAATAAAGGTGGATTGCAAATGGTCTTCTTCAGGGAGTGGCGACGTATGCAGGCTCGCCCATTCTATGTTGTTGCACCGATTATCGCAATGGCCTTTTGCTGCCTCTTCTTCTTAACCTTCATGAAGGAGGGGTTGCCCAATCAGTTGCCCATTGCGGTTGTGGATATGGATAACTCGAACCTTTCGAGAACCTATATCCTAAACCTCGATGTGACGCAACAGACCAAAATTGTTGCACATTGTGGAAGCTACGGCGAGGCACTGGATTTGATGCAACGAGGCAAGGTCTATGCTTTTGTACTGATTCCCAATAGCTTTGAGGCGGGTGGAATCGCGGGGCGTACCCCCGAGATTACGTTCTATCTCAATGAGGCCTATTTGATTGCTGGTTCATTGTCACTGAAGGACATCACCTACATGAATGTTCTCACCTCGGCAGGAATGCAGCAAAAGATTCTGATTGCCAAGGGTCTGACAGAGGAGCAAAGTATGGGAATAATCCAGCCAATTGTGGTGGACAACCACATGTTGGCCAACCCGTGGGCTAACTACATGGTCTATTTGGTGAATGTACTGATTCCGGGTATTCTGCAGCTGTTTGTGCTGATGCTGACCATCATGTCAATCGGCATCGAGTTTAAGGAGCATACGGCAAAGGCGTGGTTACGCAGTGGTGGAGGTTCGCAGTTTGCAGCGGTTCTGGGAAAGAGTTTACCATACACAATACTCTTCTCGGCACTGGGATTGTGTTGCAATATTGTATTTTTCCAGTTTATGCACTTCCCAATGAATGGATCGTTTGGAATGATGTGCCTGGCGACAGTATTTTATGTTGTTGCCACACAAGCCATTGGTATCTTTATAGTTGGACTGCTGCCCAATATAAAACAGGGAATAAGCCTAGGGGCGTTCTTTGGGCTGTTGGGTTTCACTTACTCTGGCTTCACTTTCCCCATCGAGGGCATGCCCGTTGGAGCTCAGATCTACAATGAGCTCTTCCCAATCCGCCACTACTACAAGATCTATGTGGCCGAGGCACTCAATGGTGTTGGTGGTCACTACACGTTGATCTATTTTGCAGCCCTGACCGCCTTTTTGTTGTTGCCAGCAGTGGTCTGGCGCAGACTTGGCAAGGCTATACGATATAACTAAGCACGCTAAAATATGAATAAAATACTAAATTGGTTGAACCAAACCCTTAATGTGGCCATTTTCGAGTTTAGGGGTGTGCTTAAGGACTCAGGGGTGTTTATTGTCATTGTTGGTGCTACCATAATCTACCCCATTCTCTACTGCTCTATCTACCGTAGCGAGTCGATAGCAAATGTTCCGGTGGCGGTTATTGACCAGAGCAACAGTGCAGAATCTCGCGAAATCATCCGTAGGTTAGATGTCGCACCCGAAATTAGGGTCGCTCATCACGCTGTAAATATGGCTCAGGCCCAGGACATGTTTTATTCGCGTAAGGTGCATGGTATTATATTGATACCATCTGAATTTGCCGATCAAATGGCACGCAATGAGCAGGCGTTCATCTCTACCTATTGCGATATGAGCAGCTTCATCTACTATCGAGCAATGGCCATCGGCAGCAACTATGCTGTGTTGGATATGGGTCACGATGTGCAGATACAGCGGTTGGCAGCCTCGGGGGTAATGGGTGAGAGTGCTGTTGCCTCAGTGACACCAATCCCAAATGAGGAGGTGGTTTTATTTAACCCCGTGGGTGGTTTTTTCAGCTTTTTCATGCCTGCTATTCTGATACTAATTCTTCATCAGACACTTGTGTTTGGTGTGGGAATGCGTGCAGGACAGGCGCGCGCGAAGATGGTGAATTTCGACGGCTGTTGCCGCCCAATTCCTCTGCCCACAGGGTGATGCAGGTTGTTTTGGGCAAGACTCTGTGCTATTTTTTCGGCTTACGCGGTGCTGACTGCTTATGTTGTGGGGATTGTGCCTAGGCTCTATTCTCTTCCGCATCTGGGCAATTCGATGGATCTACTCTGGTTTATGATCCCTTTCTTGTTGTCGTTGATCTTTTTTGCTATCACCATTTCGGTGTTCATGCGTAGACGCGAAACAGGACTAGTTACCCTACTATTTTTCTCTGTTATACTGCTATTTATGAGTGGCTTCTCGTGGCCTCAGTCCAATATTAGTGGCTTTTGGAGGGCGTTTAGCTTCATTTTCCCATCGACCCATGGCATACAAGGCTACATAAAGATCAACTCCATGGGAGCCAATTTGCATCAGGTCTCAACGGAGTATATTAGTCTGTGGATTTTGGCGGCATTCTACTTCCTAACAGCAAGCTTTGCAATGAGCCCACGACGGGTTTCGTAGAGCTCTGATTTTCAAACTAATAAAATAGCCAGATCATTGCTGATCTGGCTATTTTATTATTATTTTTATTATTCTGGTGTCACCGATAGATTATTCTGGTGTCACCGATAGATTATCGTTGCTCTGTAATCACCTTTCCTTTATACCAGAGGCTAAAGGAGCCCTTGGTGTCAAAATCTGTAATATTGGGTTTTACCTCAATATCAACTTTAATCTGCAACACATCATCTTGAACTTTGGCAAAGATGGTTGCCTTTGAGAGAAAATTGACATGATTCATACTGACCCAATAATCATCAAAACTAAAACACCAATATTTAGCACCCTCACGGTTTGAATACTCAAGCAAGTCAACTGTCTTCCCCATCAATTCGGGTGCAATACAGAGATAGTTGTAACTTGGCAACACCTGATTCAGGTCAGTCACGTCATAGGGTACAAAACCAATTTCGTTATAAATCTCCGTAGAGAGCTTTCGGTAAATTGCCGTCTTAATTTCGCGTGTATTACCCCTAATTTCAAAGGTGTTTGTCGCCACTGGCTCGGGCTTAATTTTGTCTCCACACCCGACAAACATAAAAACAACCAACAAGGATAGAACAAGATTCAGAACTGATTTCATACAACGATCAATTTCATAAGTGTACTGCAAAGGTAATAATATTCCGCTAAGGATCTAGAAACTGTTGAATTAGTAGAAAATATATCGTTAAATATTTTCTACTAATTATAGGTGACATCTAAAAGCTATGGAACAAAAATGAGAGTTGAAAGAGACAAAACAGGGACGAAAAGACCGAAGTTAAAAATTTTAAACAGTTACTATATACAAAACAGAAAAAACAGTGGCATAAATTTTATAATTTTGCTCTGTTTGGTGGAGTCTAAGACACTCTCTTTTTTGCGGATCTGTCCCGGCGTTTGGTCAAGATAGTCTTTGCAAAAGCCATTTAGGTGGGTCACCGAAGCCATGTGATACTCATCACTAATCTGCTTCAGATTCTTGTTGGTGGTGATCAGTTCATGGTAGATGTTGAAGGCCTTTCGCTCATTGAGCCATTTAAGAGCCGACACCCCAAAGGTTAGTTTAAACTTGGTTTTGAAGCTGGACAACCCATAACTAGAGAGCTCAGCAAGTTGCTCGACATTGCGAGCATATCGGTAGTTCTCCCATACGAAGTTGGCAAATTGGGAGTCATGACTCAACAATGGCAAAAAAAAGTCGTGCAGTTCAGATTTTGTATAGTACGCCCGAAATAGTATGAAGAGCTCCTTAATTTTGAGCTCGAAAAAATTTATGCAAAATAGCTCATCTTCAATACATGGCACAAGGCTGTCTAGATATGAACTCAACCTGGAGTTGAATTTCAGGGTTGAAAACATGACCGAAGACTCTCGTCCATTGGACTGGGTGATACTCTGGGACAGGTCATGATGAAATCCCTCTGCCAACATATCGACCGTGAGTTTGTCGCAGAGCATGTTCCATTGCCGTATGGAACAGACCAACATCTTTAGATTGTTGGTGCAGGTGATATGAAATTGCGACTCGGGGGGGAAGAGAAGAATCTCTCCCGAGGCAAATTTAAAGTTTGAAACCGTACCATAATTAAGGATCCCCGTACCATTAAGCACAATCATCAACTGTGTTAGCTCTGATTTGTGGCTCAACATTTGGCCACTGGAAAGCACCTCGAGTTGAATAGCTGTATTATTGGGTCGCTTAAAATTGTGACAACTGACATGTTCCGATTTGTATAGTAAATTCATAAGCAAGAATTAGTGAAAGATTAAGAATTTCTATTTATGTAGAGTTCAATAATTATTGATATATTCTTTCTCACTACTTAAATCGGCGGCTAAAATTGCCAACCTATCGAGACTATCGTGCTCATATTTTTGTGTTTCACAGACTCTGCTTTACCAATCTCGGCAACTCCAATAGCCATTGCCACCCCAAAACTAAAACTCTGATATCCATAGTTAAGCCCCGCCTTGACCCCATAATCAAAACTCTTGTAGCCCTCACCCCACACAGGGTTTGTTGCATAATCCCAAGCCAAGGTCTGCTCATTCCAACTACTCTTTGCTTGATCACACAACAGAGGATCTTTTTCTGCTGGCAAAATAGTTGGTTGAAATGTTGGATTCCACGTGCCAGCACCAAATGAATCTTTGGAGTACTTCTCATTTATAGTCTGGGCATTTGGCCGATCATACTTAGATTTACCCCCAAGTCCAAAGGCTATGCAGGGTCCAAAATCGAAACTCAACCAAGAGTTCGAACTAATTCGCCCACCAAGGGTGAGCTGCAAAGGAACCTCGAGCCAGTAGGCTGAGGTGGTTCGCTTTGAGGTCTCGCCAGTGTTTGGGAATGTGACCTTGCGAATGTCTCCTCGTTCAACAAAATTTAATGATGGAGTGAAGCCGATTAGCTTTGAGATGGGCATAGTGTATCCCAAGCCAAACTGTATCCCCACCTTAGGCGAGGTTTCTACTGACTCCCCATCACCTGGCAAGGTAGAGATCGAGATCCCCGCCGAAACCTTTAAGCCTCCACCATCAGCCTGTCCCCTCAAAGAGACAGACAACAGGGGGAGTAAAAAGACAACTAGGATAAATTTATTTTTCATACCAAAGATCATAAATTAGTTAGAACCCATAACACCAATCAGATAGCAATAACCAGAAATTAAGTAGTTGATAATATTTAATGATATATTTGGGAGAGCTATTTTTAGGGCTATTTTTTGCTCCTATTTCGACGGTTTAGCGAGCTAAATCGAGAAACAAGAGTGAAAAATAGACCAAAAAGAGCCGAACAAAATGTATCATTTAATGTTTGAAATTAGTACTGGTGCGTTAAGTTTTCAGTCAAATAAGTTAGGTAGTTCTTTGACATTTTGATTTGATTTAATTTCAGTGAGTAGTTCTGCGATTGGCGTTTTGTCAAAAGCGGAGATGCTGAGTATTTGCATAATTTCGTAAATTGATAGTTTTGTGTCCAACTGTGCTTTAATATAAGCAACTATTAGATAGGCAGATAACGCCACCCATATGTGTATATGAACAGCATTTTCGGAGTGCCCCCATAGTCGCTTTATGGTCAGGTTTTGCTTGATCCACTTGAAAAAGACCTCGATCTGCCACCTGTTTTTGTAGAGATACGCCACATCCAAGGCAGACAACTCAAAATTATTGGTGATAAAAGTCAGCGTAATATCCTTTTCAACATCCCAATACACCACCATTCGTAATGGCATAGGATACAGTCTTACAGACTTAATAGTCTTAAAAACAATGGTTTGGTCGGCTCTTAATCCTGTTCTTTCGTCCAAATTGTGATTAGACTCAACGACCTCAAAACACATATTTTGCTTGGCTCGTGTGACAAAAAATGCACCTGCGAGTTCCATCTCAAATAGTGCTGCCAAATCTACATAAGCCTTGTCCATCACATAGATAGCATCTCTTTCGAGCGGCATAATATCCAACACATTACTATCATGCCACTTACCGTGGGTGATATGAATAAAAGCTGGGATATTACCACGTAAGTCCAACAAAGTGTGCACTTTGACTGCTCCACGAGAGTATTTACCAAAAGCCCACGTAAAAAAGTTTAATGCTCAACGATATGGTTGTGGAATCAAGTGCAAACACTTGATTGTCTGCATGAACAGACGCAATTTTTGGCTCACATAGAGAGGCTGAACTCTCGAAATTAGGTGTTGTCCAAAATCTGCAAAAATCCGCCAGTCTCTATTTTCGTTGGCACGAGAGAGGGATGTGTGACTCACATTCTGCTTTATACCAAGATGATAGAGTTTATTTTGGTGAGCCTTCAGGCACAAACAAATATCTCGAAGCGAGTTCAGCGAAGTCATCTGTCCGAAAAGGAGTTGCACGAATTGGTTCCAACAATTAAGCTCTCTTGTTCGATGGTCGCCATTATAATGCTCAACGCATCTATCAAATTGCCAGCGATTTACAAATGACAGCACCTGTGCGAACACATATTTCCCTGAACTCATATCTTTACATTTTAAAGAATGTAAAGGTACTTTTCATTTCAAATCAAAAAGTCAAAGAACGCTTGTAAATATTTTTAAATCAATGAGTTACAACGAAAATTAAAAAGTTAACGCACCAGCACTAGTTTGAAATTACTTAA
The DNA here is from genome assembly GCA_022651775.1 of Drusus annulatus. NCBI lineage: Eukaryota > Metazoa > Arthropoda > Insecta > Trichoptera > Limnephilidae > Drusus > Drusus annulatus. The sequence continues at coordinate 34,484 of JAGWCC010001637.1, forward strand.
CTCCTAGTCATCTAACAAATAAGACGATGTATAGAGCAAAAAGTCACATAAAATATACACATAATTTAAAAAATATAAGAGAAATGCACTTTTCAAGTAGCACTCGACCGTCACAATCCTACTTAACCGACACTTTCACTGAGCAAATTTTGCTCGGTGAAAGGCCAGATACAATGCAACAATAATTATTGAACACTACTTAGTAACTTTTTAAAATTTTTAACTTCGGTCTTTTCGTCCCTGTTTTGTCTCTTTCAACTCTCATTTTTGTTCCATAGCTTTGGCTATGCAACTGCAAATGACAGTCAAAATAGCCTAAAACATGAACAAAAATCCTCTCGTTAAAAATTTTTAAACAGTTACTTAATAGTAAACGATGCTGAATTATGGTTTGGAGATACAGTGATAACTGGAGCTAAATCTGGAGATTTGACACCTGTAATATTCACCTTAACCACCCGTGGTGCCGGCTCAGGAGAGTAGAGCACAACCCCCTCAAGATTAATGGCACTTCGGTTTCCATCACCCCAAATCCGCAGGTCGTGACTGTTTGTAAACACAAAGTCTTCACCCTTTAGGGCACTACTCGAACCATCAATTTCGGTATCAACCACAATATCACTTCCCGTTGCATTTGTCAACAAAGCTCCATCTGAAGCCCTCAACAGTGAGAGTTTGAAGAGTCCCGAGACATTATTATTTCTGCGTCCATGGTCACCCAATGAGGTGATAGCCAACATTGCTGGTTGATCAATGATCCGCCCCAAACAACTCAACTGCTCTGTCTCAAATGCAACTCTTGCATCACTGATGGCATTGATGAGCTTAAAATCTACCAACACTGTGCGTGGAGTCTCATAACGTGTGTTTTCTAGAGTTGTGATGTTGAAGCTCCCTGTCCCTGTTCGGTTCTTGATCACCAGACGTGGGGTGCGTCCCATATCAAAATTTGTTGCATCGGCACTCCCCTTTCCATAGACACCTGTGATCATGATATCGGCACCTGTATCATTCACCAATGGGGTACCATTTGATTTGAACAGCCCAACCTCCATCACCAAATCTGCACCATTCTCGAAACCATCTCTGCTTCCCAAAAATTTTATCACAGCCTGCTGATCATCAATAATACACTCTCCAGCACTCTTGATCAAGTAGCTCTGGGATACATTGCTGAGCAACATCTCAAAAGTTTTGCGACCCTCAACGTAGTCATTCGACTTTATCGGGGCCTCCACTGTCTGCTTGATCATGTATCTATTTGTTCCATCATTGGCTGGAACAAACGAAAGGCTTCCACCAACCATATCAAAGTTGCGTCCCATAAGTGCCGAACCTTCTGAGGTTGAATAGTTTACGACCACTGGCAGCGGTGCACCATTCTCGTTGCTAGAGTAGCCTGTTAGGGTTACTGTGAAAAGTGCTGTTGTAAAGCCATTCACTGGCTTGTTGATGGCCACATCTGATACATATATTCCATGAGCAAGTTTCACCAGGCGATTTGTAGCATCGGCAAAGATCACATCACCACTCTGTCCAAAATAGACTCTCTGAAACTCCTGAGGTCTGTCGTCCTTCACCAATCGATCAAACATCACCTCTCCATAGTTTGACAACATTGTCAAACGACCAACCTTTGCATCAGCCATTAGGGTCTCACCCAGTGAGTTAATTTTTATCAGGTCATAGGATCCAACCACCGAATTTTCATACAACCGCTTACCCAATGATGAGAGTTTAATTGCCACTCCACGATTGGTAGCTGAGTTGAAGCCTGCAATGACAGACTCACCCGTTAGTTGGTTGCAGTTCATGCTCTCAATGCGACCAAGGAGCATATTTGTCGATAGTTCCGTTCCGTCATCACGCAGCAGTGAGTAGTATCCATATCCGCCGCCACTTCCACCAACAAGGATAGTTGCATCGCGACCCACATAGATGTAATTCAACGTACTGGCCTGAGATGCTGGCACCACTTGTTTCATAAACACAACATCACCCTCTGGCCTTAACTTGATTAGGTAGCCGCCAATTGCATCGGCACCTCCAGCGATAAATGCACTTCCGTTGTCAGTAATCACCATCTTCTCCACCTTGAATCCTTGGTGAGCAATTGGTGTGATAAAAAATGGTTTTCCCAGCTCATCGAGCCTTACCACAGAGCCAAACGACTCTCCAGCCCCACTAAATGCTGCAATCACGTACTCCACAGTGCTACCCATAACCTGAAAATCGGCACACTCAACGCCATCTTTTGGTGCGTAGTTGTACATCACCTTGCCCTTGGCATTAACCTTAATCAGCAGCCCCTTACGGACTCCATTGTCATCGGTTCGGTAACCTCCAAATATCAAGTTTCCACTCTTTAGTTCCCTTCCACTTGTGAGCACTGTTCCCCTGTCACCAAGGCTGAAATTATTGATCACCGCCCCTGCATTGTTCATAATTACAACTCGTCCAACACTCTGCACTGGGCCGCCTTTTTTGTCAGCAGCCACCTCACCCGAACCAATCAACATGATGGTTTGGAGGTTGAGGTGCTCAATTTTGTTGATCGTTCTGAAACCATCTGTCAAAGTTTTGGAGAAATTCACCACCCCTTCTCTGTTTACCCAAGTAACCACAGCCTTATCAGCAGCCATACCCGTAATGACGATATCTCCATTGGCCATTGTGCTTGCATTGTTATACTTATGCGACTCACCATACACTTTATCATAGACCATCGGCATATACTGTGCACGCACAAAAGCTGTTGTAAATAGGGCCGAGAAGATAACAGCCAAGAAAACTTTACTAATTTTTTTCATAATAATCTGATATAATATTGCGGGGTTATTTTTCTATTATAATATCAACTCTACGTGCCTTGCGATTGATTGTTTTTATTATCTCAAGGTTGTCAGCTAAGCGCGAACCTGTCTCAAAAGAGTTTTTAAGAGGTTGGACACCCAAACTTGAGACTGCTTCGCTTATCTCGTCAGGTGTCAATTGAATACTTCCTCGTCCGTTTAGAATTAGTGGCGTTGAAACACCCTTGCCAACCAGGTAGTCTGCCACTATTTGGGCACGTCTAACCGACAGTTCAACATTATACTGGTTTGCACCCATCTCATCAGCATAGCCTATGAACCTCAATTGCCTCTTTTCTTGCCACTCTCCACTGGCAATAAACTCATTGAGTCTAAGAATCGCCTCGCCATTCAAGCCTGACCTATTGAAGTCAAAGTAGATTGACAAAACAAGAAACGAGTCATTGGTGGCCATTGCCTGGGTAACAAAAATTTGAGATTCGGGGCTTGACACATCTTCCGTTCTCTTGAGATTACTAACAATTTCGTGCAATCCACTAGAGATAGCCTTAATCTCACTAACACCATAGCTGGTCTCACCTGAGCTAACCGATCCGCTAGCCGTGTAGGAGAACATATCGTCCATCATGCCAGCTCTATCCGAGACCAAATAGCCCTGGTCAGGTGATATGGGATACATCATCATGTCATTGAAAGCTGTGTTTACAGGGTATGGAAAGTGGGTCACATTGCCCTGAGGTGTAAGATTATCCATCATTATCTTGTAGAGATCATAACCACCAAAACCCTCCTGACCATTTGATGCAAATCGGAGCCATGTCCCCTCGATCATCGGGAAAATTTCATCTCCTTCGGTGTTCACCGTTGGTCCAAGGTTGGTTGGGGCACTCCACTTTTGTGTAGTCGCATTCCAATTTGTGTAGTATATATCCATTCCACCATAGCCCCCGGCACGATTGGAGACAAACAGCAGAGAGTTGTTGTGGTTGAAGAAAAACGGGTGGGCATCGGAATATGTCAACATCTCTTTGGCCCTTCGTGACTCCTCAAAGATTGGTTTAAAAGCTGACCACCCCTTGCGTTTGGTATCCTCCTGCGAAAAGAGCAGCCTTGTGTTGAACAACGACGTCTCCTGATCTGGCTTGGTTACAACCCCCTTATTTGAGTACAACAATGAGGTCACAACCATCATGGTTGAGGTCTCATTGAAAGATAGTGGTCCATTTTGAAGATCCAGGGGAATAAAATCAACGAAACTTCGTGGTCTGTTTCGTGCCAGCAAAACCGTATCCACCTTCTGGGTATTTGCCGTCAAGGGGTAGTACATGGATCGGTGGTAGAAGAGTTTGCGTGGGTCATGAAATGGGCTACGGCTCGAGGCATAGAACAGTTCGCCTTGATAGCGACCGATCCAAAACTCTGGAGCCGAAGTATTGGTTTTCAATGGTTTGATTGTATACTCTGTGTCATTCTTAATTATATAGTGCCTCTGCACCGACAGTGAGTTCATGGTGTTCAGGTAGCGCTGGTTGTTGCTAAAGTCCGATTTTGGGGGGGAAAAAGGGAGGTTTAAAAGGGGGGCGAAAAACAGCCCAATTTTTCCCTTTTTACCGTT